>SADC01000387.1:0-30608 GCA_004194705.1 Ditylenchus dipsaci
GGGTCTTTTTCAAAAATCCGAGCATGGGGGTGGAACTGAAGAAGTACCGAAAGCAGATACTAATTCATGCAGTGTTACATAAAAGAGCGTACCAAGGAGACGCTACTCGATAGATATCCCTCCACAGATACTCTCCAAACGCCCCCCCCGCCCACGCATACATATATCCCCTAGCCTCTTTCTCTAACTTCGGCTTAGGCTCAGGGTAGGCCAGCGTATGTTTGGACGGACTCAAACGTGTTACCGAACTGCAAAAAATTTAAAAACATATGTTGGATATGGCTCTAGGTAAATTCCCGACAGTAAATTCGCCGAGTAAATTCGCCGACACGAATCGCCGACAGGTAAATTCGCCGACAAGTAAATTCGCGACAAGTAAATTCGCCGACAGGTAAATTCGCCGACAGGTAAATTCGCCGACAACTCTAATTTTGCAGGAATTATAATTCTCAGTCTGAACCAACCAAACCAAGTGGTCGTCCACTGGATCAAAATTTTTTACGTTTTTCATGTTCAAAACCTGTTTCTGCACTAATTCGTGTATTCTGAAGATGGTTTGACCAGTGTTTGGACTTTCAGAAAAGGGTCGTACTCGTACTTCGTACCGCTAAATTCTAACCGTCGTACTTCGTACTCGTACATCGTACAACGAAAATTTTAAGCTCGTACATCGTACTCGTACCTCTAAAATTTCTTCTCGTACTTCGTACTCGTACCTCGTACAACGAAAATTTTAAGCTCGTACATCGTACTCGTACCTCTAAAATTTCTTCTCGTACTTCGTACTCGTACCTCGTACCACAAAATTTTAAGCTCGTACATTACTCGTACCTCTAAAATTCTTCGCGTACTTCGTACTCGTACTCGTAGTACGAGTACGAGTAAGTGTACGAGTACGAAGTACGAGTACGAGGTCCAAACACTGGGTTTGACAGTGGTAAAATACTGTATTCTCAGGCATTATACATGTATAACATTGTATATATTATATACAACTTGGGTACTGCAACTGAGTAATACCATTAAGATACCGCTACTTTGAAACTACATAAACCACCACCCAAGTACCACTTCCAAGCACTTCCACCTGAGTACCGATACCACTTTCTTGGTACTACCACCTCCATACACCTGGATACTTCACGGATACGAAATCACTCCAAAACTGTGATTACTGTAGGTTTTGAAATCTTTTCTATATTTAACCTCAGTTCTACTATATAATCCATGTACCAACTAAACCAAGTTGGTCGTCCACTTATCAAAAAAAAATTACGTTTTTTGGGTTCCAAAACCTGTTTTCTGGACTAACTCGGACATGCTGAAGATAGTTTGATAATAGCAAAATGCCGTTTTGTCGGGTATTTTTTAGTATTGGGCAATAATTGGTTTTCGTGAAACCAATTATTCCCAAAAATTAAAAAAATACCCTAGAAAACATTATTTTGCTATTAATCAAACCATCTTCAGCGTGTCCGAGTTAGTCAAAATAGGTTTTAAAAACAATTGCTATCAATTACAATCGTTAAAAAAAATTGCTCCAAGTGGACGACAACTTGGTTTGGTTGATTCAGACTGAAAAATTTAAATTCTTGCAAAATTAGAGTTGTCGGCGAATTTACCTGTCGGCGAATTTACCTGTCGGCGAATTCGTGTCGGCGAATTTACTGTCGGCGAATTTACTGTCGGCGAATTTACCGTTTCCCGTTGGATATAGAATGGTGGATATAATGTCGGGGATATACGCGGGACTATATTCACCCATAACCAGGAAGACACAAGCTTACAAAATAAGTTCTCACTTCACCCAAAAGGTATGAACACATGGAGGCCTTTGATGAAAAAAAGTCTACCTCAACGGTTATGGGTAAAAATCCCCCGTAAAAATCCCCCCAGCAAAAATCCCCCAACAAAAATCCCCCAGTAAAAATCCCCCAGCAAAAATCCCCCACAAAAATCCCCCCAGAATAAAAATTGAAGTGAGGCAAATGTATCTAAGCAAATGTATTTCAAACCACGGTATTCTAACCAAATCAATGTCATGAACACTATTTTATAGTTAAAGACGTCCCAGTGCCGATGTAAACCGGAGTACCGAAGCATGAAACGAGTAATGACTTTATTGCCTGGGGGTTAGTATAGTCATTGGTTTTTACTCACAATACTTTAAGTATAAAGTTAACTCGCAATGCCTAAAGGACCTTAACTCCTATGTGGATATCCTAAACAACTAGGTAAAGCCACCTGTATACCTGATAACTGGATATTACTAGGTGAGTATCACTGCCGTGGTAGTGCTACCCAAGTTCACCACCTAAGTTCTACCATTTCAGTACAACTATTAAGATGCCCTACTACCAATTCTTGGGGAAGTTGAATTATAGGTTGTTGCTATGCTAAAGTAACCGAAATAGGAATTTGAAGCTGTTTGGTTAGAAAAATTGGTGTTTGCTGCCAGCGTCGGTTAAGATGCTTACATGGTAGCCTCAGGTACCCTCAGGTAGTTAAGGTATTTTTCTAGCTCGATGCGGGGATTCCGAATAGCAAAACCGATATTTTGGTATTATCAAACCGTGTTTAGGGTCCCAATTTTGATTAACAAATTGATATATTGACAATAATTTGCTTATTTTAAGTCCGAGTCCGTGAATAAATGTCCATTTAATTTCAATTTCTATTCTGGGGGGATTTGTGCTGGGGGGATTTGTGCTGGGGGATTTTTGCTGGGGGATTTTTGTGGGGGGATTTTTGGCGGGGGATTTTCACCCATAACCTCACCATAGCAGTTAATGTCTAAAATTTAGACTCTAAATGCGGCAACTCGGATATGTTGAAGAATGCGCCTATGTTCAAGAACATTGGGAGAGCGCAGGTAATTTACTTATTTTTCTCTTCCCTGACTTCTCTGGTTGACCTTCTCTTGTTTTTCAGATGGGTGCACATGGTATGGGACTCGGTGACATTCAACCAACACCTGGGCCGTGTGGACAGAGCAGCATTGGTGGCCGAGGTGGAGCTGTGCGTGGTGGCGTTATTTTCGAGGCTGCTAAGGAGTGGCGAACTCGCTGAGCACAGAACAAGACATGCACTGGAAACAGGCTGAACACACATTGCTCTTGTGACTCTCTTGTAATTTTCTTTAAATGTTGTGTTGATTGATTAGTTGTAAGTTTACGTGAAAATAAAGTTTTTAGGTGTATGCTTCTTAATGTCTCCAACCCTATAGCAGAGTTTGTAATGTTTAACTTGCTTCGTTTCGGATTCTGAGTTGGTGATGGGTCGCTCATCATATAATACAGGGATGGAACGGATTTCCGATTTCCGCACTTTTTCTTTTAATTTCCCACTTCCGATTTTAATTCTGATTAAGTTCTGACTTTTTTCGTATTTCCTCTCGAAAATTATTTGACGCTATCGTATTGAATTGCTGACGTATTTTTTTTGTCGGTCGGAGATGTACGACTTCTAATCTGTAAAATAAATCATTCCGGAAGGATTTTGATGTGTTAGGGCCTGGCTGCCAATAATGGCAGACAGTGTTGAAGTGCTTACAACGAAATGCTGGCAATCGCTTTTTTATTTGGCTTTTTTTATTCCAATCTAATGTCGGGGACGTAGCCTAAAATTGGCATATAGACGTTTCGCAAATTTTGACATTTGTCCTTTTGCGAAACGTTTCGCAAATTTTGACATTTGTCCTTTTTGGAAACGTTTCGCAAATTTTGACATTTGACCTTTTTTGCTAAGCGTTTCATAAATTTTGACATTTGTCAAATTTTGACATCTCCCAATTCTACTTCTATCTCACTTCATATTCAACAAAGGGACACGGACGTTCCCCTGTATGCCGTTTCCCTGTAGGCCGTTTCCCTGTAAGGGATGTTTTCCTGTAAAAATAGTTTCTCGTAAACGAGAATGATATTTGAATTTATTTCAAATCCACCATCTTATTCAACGTTTTTATGTGTTCAATGAGATGTATCGCTCATATCTATTACATCTTCAGTTGATTCCTACAATCGGGCCTTAATTTTAAGTATTTTTACTTTTCAGACTCAAAGCCGCGGTTTCATGTGTTGTTCGTAAAATATCTTTTAACGCATCAGTAGGGTTATCGACTTTTAACTCATTGAAACTTGTACTAGTATTATAAATTTAGACCACCTAGATGGCACCCAAAAATAAACTTCCAAGATGGTACCTGAAAGCATGGATTTCACGCAAACCAACTGGTTTAGAATGATTCGAGCTAATTAGGGTGTTTTCGGTGGTTTGAGGCTGTTCAAAGCTGTTCAGAGTGGCTTAAAGACGTTTAGGATGATATGAAGAAGTTTGAAGTATCTAGGGTGATATGGGATGGTTAAGGGTGATTCGAGATGGCTTAGTGCTTTTTGGGTTTATTTGGAGTGGATTCAGGCTGTTTGCGGTAATTTGTGGCGGCTCAGGGTGATTTGGGCGATTGAATCTTTTCTGGTTTACAAAAAACCATTCCTTACAGGGAAACGTCCCTTACAGAGAAACGGCTTCACAGGGAAACGGTTTTACATGGAAACGTCGCATACCCTTCAACAAATATACTACTATATGCTGAGATAGTAATCATTCCTTTTGTTCTCCCGCATTTTATATTTCACGCAAGCTAAGTGTTTACTTATCCAACAATGATAGAACTCCAATTTTATTCACACCAATCACCGCAAACAAACATAACGAACGCAACCCATCAAACTGTGAGATCTACACTTAGAATGTTATCCTTGATCCTTTCTCTGATCATGCCCCCCAATATTACTTGGCCACTTCCCGCAGGCTGCGCGGTTGCCGAAGTAGCAGACCAACACGCCGCATTCATTGCTTTCGAGCTCCTGATAAGCCACATTCTTGTTAAAGCAGATCCGCTCCTCATGTTTTACTCGTAGCTCTCTTCTCTCCATCTTGGCTGTCAGGTATGCTCTAAAACATACAAAATTCACTGAGTCCAACAATAACGAAGGCTTACATTAGCCCCGAGAATTACCACCGCCGCTTTTACTTCTGCTTGCTCGAAGTCCATAAAGACCTTGTTATAATCTGGAACCAGTCTGAGTCACATCGACGCATCCAACACTGCATTGAAGACGATTTTTGTCGTCTTCTGCTTCATCAGGGCGCAGGCAATGACCATCTATCCCCCTCTTGGCTTGAGTACGTCATCTGTTTTCACCGGCAGCTAAATCCGAGTAATGAAGACATCAATTAAAAAGATTGTTCAAACAGATACTTACAACTCCAGTTTACTAAAATCAGGCGAGCGTATGTCAAGTGTCGCATCCATGGCACGATATTTGCATCTGGCTCTAATTCAAAAATCCCTGTCGCTTCAATCACTACGAGTTCCCATCTAAATCACAAAATGAATGACGACATTTAATTTTTTCATGTGTCTCATGTACCTCTCGACGGATTCCTTGGTGACCTTAAAGACAAATAAAATGATTACTAGAATGTGCAAAATGAAGGATGCTTACTCGCCGCAGTGATAGCACGCGCAGTACTTCTTTTCTCCTTCTCGTTGCAGATACGGAACGTATGATAGCCCTTTTCACTTTGCCTAACTGCTTTCATCTGCCCGAAATGTTTCAACTTGATCGAGCTGCAACATACAAAGCAAAAATAACTTTAAAGATAAAAGGTACAGCCTACACGACGTCCATAGCTTGATTATCTGTGTAGGCTTCAAAACTTGGGTGCATAGACATTTCGCGAATATGAAACTTTTTTCATTTTCGCGAAACGTTTCGCGAATTTGAAACTTTTTTAAAACAACAGGGGGACAAGGCAGTTTTTTTAGGGTTTTTTTCAAAAATTTTAGATTGTGTCCGAACTATCCAAACCATTCCAAACCACCCAAATACCCTCAAACCGCCTTAAATACCCCTTAACCAAACTAGACCTGAAAAATATTTTTTTATCAATTATTGCCCAATAATGAGATCACGGCATTTTACCATTATCAAACCATCTTCATCATGCCAGAGTTAGTCCAAAAAACAAAGTTTTGGAACTGAAAAAAACATAAAAAAAATTGCACCAAGTGAACGACCACTTGGTTTAGCTGGTGCATGGATACCCAGTAGAACTAAGGTTGGATTATAGGAAAACATTTTAAATTTTAAAAGTTTTTTAAAAGACAAAAATATTACTACCGAGTACACTACACTACTTGAGTTCTGCAACCTGGTACGACTACCTGGGTACAACAAAACCAAGTGGTCGTCCACTTAATCAAAAAAATTACGTTTTTATGTCCCAAAACATGTTTTCTGGACTGATTCGGCATGCTGAAGATGGTTTGACAGTGGTAAAATGCCGTGTTCTCGGGTATTGTTTGAGTATTGAGCATAATTGGTTTTACCAAAATCAATTATTGCCCAAAACTCAAAAATACCTTACAAAACGGCATTTTACCACTGTCAAACCATCTTCAGCATACCCGAATCAATCCAGAAAACAGATTTTGGGACATAAAAAACGTAAAAAAATTTTTTGATCCAAGTGGACGACCACTTGGTTTGATTGGTTCAGACTAAAAATTTAAATTCCCGCAAAATTTTTCAAAATACACTTTTTGCAGAAATCAGCTTTGCGGAAACCAGTTTTGCGAAGATAAGGGTGAACCGTGTGTACCACCTGGTCAGGTGGATATCCACTTGGATGACAAAAGGAACAAAGTTCCTCAAATTAAAAACTAAACTATTTCATCGTAGGCAAACTTGTGCAGGAAATCCTGTTTGACAGGACCAAAAAATGGGTTATGCTTTTTTTAATTTTTTTTCAGGTTTAGGGGTATTTAGGGCGGTTCGACGGTATTTGGGGTGGTTTGGAATGGTTTGGGATAGTTCGGACACAATCTAAAATTTTTGAAAAAAACCCTAAAAAACTGCCTTGGTCCCCCTGTTGTTTAAAAAAGTTTCAAATTCGCGAAACGTTTCGCGAAAATGAAAAAAGTTTCAAATTCGCGAAACGTTTCGCGAATTTGAAAAAAGTTTCATATTCGCGAAACGTCTATACCCCAAAACTTGTCTCGATATTTGAATTCAAATTAATTCGAAATTCGGCAAATGTCAAAATTTGCGAAACGTTTCGCAAAAAAGGACAAATGTCAAAATTGCGAAACGTTTCGCAAAAAGGACAAATGTCAAAATTTGCGAAACGACTACGCACCCTAAAATTAGCAATTAGATGTTGGTTGTCAATGTCATTCGACTCTCAGAGGCACTATAAAAACTCAAGATTATAAAATAGGCGGCGGATCACCTCACCATAGCCAGTCTTACAACTTTTCGTGTTCTTAATCGCTGGTTTCTAGTGCAACGTATCAAAGACCTCCAGCTCCGTGAATTCGGTTGCGATTATACACAGCCGGAAAAACACGCCATACATAGGAACTCCGGTTTAAGTTTTAATCAGATCAAAAAATTGGTCTGAATATGCTGGCTGAACTTTATATAAAACTTTATATACGCATCGCCTTAGGTCACAGGTTCGACTACCACTGGCTGCAGACCATATTTTTTCTCCTTTTATTTACAAGTTTAGTGTCAAAATGTAGCCAAGCTTCTGGGCTTTCATTTGAGCTATCATACAAATGAAAAGTTGGTATAGACTTAGGGCTAAAATATAAAAAATCCAATTCGATGAAATCCTCAATAGGACTATCCCAGTACTTTTCGGTAGTATCCTGGAACTGACGTTTTCCCCAATTTTAATTTACATACTCATTTGCAAACTTACACTCAAAATGCAGCCCTGCTTCTTGTCGTCATTTTCAGCATACGGTTGTATAAAATCATATAAATTAAAATCGCAATAAAAGTCAGTTCCTAAATAATACCGAAATCCTCCCCTCAATATACTCTATTGTCCCTTGGTCAAATCTTCGCCATTTCCGTGCAAGATTCTAATTTTATAATTGAAGGCAAAACAATTTTTAAACGCCTTCCAAAAAAAGGTTATGACCAAAAAGAAACCGGCACGAAAACTAGACCACCCTGTGCAGCCTTCAAGCTACTGCATCCAAAGTTGCCGATATTAACGTCAATATGAATTTTTTAAAGATTACCGAAAGAGGCCAGGGTTTTGACCCTAGGGATGTTTGTGGGCGCTGGTTAGACGTGTTCCTCAAATAACTTTTTTCAAATCATATATCCATTTTATAGCCCTGAATGGGCAGGTGTGCACTATCAGTTTCTTTTCTCAATTTCATTGGTTTTGTCGAGCGTAAAACCATTTTTAAAAGTACAGTGTATCCCGTATAATTTCCGCAGCTTTCATTTTAAACTTTGCATTTCATTTTAAAGTTAAAGTTCATTTTAAAGTGTTAATTGAATACATGCTTGCCAGCATGACATGTCATGCAGACAGTGGAGTTTGCCTGAACCAGTAGGGTTTGTTATGCCCACTGTGTGTGAACAGGTTGAAGACTACTTGTTTCCTGGCCAAACAACATCTAAATGATGACCAACCATTTTAGTGATTCAAAAAAAATGACATTACTTTAGTCCTCACTGAGGACTCGTAAAAGTGTCATGAATTAAAAATCTCATAAACAGTTTTTTTTGCTGCTCAACTGTTTCAATTATATCCTTAAATAATGCGCATGGAATTCTGTGCAGGTCTATAGAATCGGATATCGATTCGATATAGTGAAATAAAAACAGGCGGATTTCAAGTTTAGCTTTTTCAGACAGAATAGGTGCCTCATTTGAAGTAGTTATTCTGTCCGAAAAAGCTAAACTAGAAATCCACCTGTTTTTATTTCACTATATGAAGGTATTCGATTCTATAGACCTGTACAGAATTCCAAGCGCATTCTTTTAGAATTTTGATTGAAACAGTTGAGCAGCAAAAAAAACTGTTTGATGAGATTTTTAACACGGGAAGCCCTGGTGCGCTCAATTGTGACTACGGGTAGAACAGAATGCGCTGAACACGATGGTGTGGGTCATTTTCCCTTCATATATTGACCAAGTTGGTGAAATCCGCTCCGGAACGCAACAAATCGTTCATGGTCAAAATCAAGCTGGATATCTACAGGTTTTTGAGTGGTGCTCTATTATTGTCAAACTACACCTTGGCAAATAATATACCGAAATGACTGCAAGGAATTCAGCTTTCTAATGTATCAAACAAAAGCTGTTTTTCTTTGCAAAGTTAAGATAAATTACGGATTGTTTGTCAGAGTACAAATTTTCAAAATCTCTAGCCTAACTTTCTATGTGCCATAACTTTCTACACATTCAACTTTCCTTGGCGATTTTTTCAGCATCTTGTAGAAAAATCATTAGGCTACAAAATAAGTTTAAAATTACTACAAGATTTTGTGCAAAATTTCGAAAAAACCTTGATAAGAATGATAAATTGCAAATTTTGTTACTGATTTTTTTAAATACTTGTTTGAATTAGCGCAATTTTTTCCACTAATGAGCGCTGGTGCTCTTTTTGGTGACATCGAGTAGAAAAAAAGTGTGCTGAGCAAAATGGTGCCAGTCCTTCTTGCTTCAATGTCGGATAAAGTTGGAGAAAAGTGGTTTGGAAGGTAATACTAAGTACGTGGTCAAAATTTAGCCGAATGCACTCAGGTTTTTAAATGGTGCGACAAGATTTTTATCCTGCTCATTAGGCTTATATGGTATTAAATGACCGGCAGGAACTGCGCTTTCAACTCATTGAAAAGACATGCTCTTTTTGTTTGTAAAGCTGAGATAAATCACCCATTGTTTGCCATGGTAAGGATTTGTCAAATTTTAAATTTTAGTTTATACTTTCGGTTACTTTTGTATACTCTACATCTTAGTACTGATTTTTTAGTTTTTTATTACCTTCCAAACCACTTTTCTCCAACTTTATCCGACATTGAAGCAAAAAGGACTGGCACCATTTTGCTCAGCACACTTTTTTTCTACTCGATGTCACCAAAAAGAGCACCAGCGCTCATTAGTGGAAAAAATTGCGCTAATTCAAACAAGTATTTAAAAAAATCAGTAACAAAAATTTGCAATTTTATCATTCTAATCAAGGTTTTTCGAAATTTTGCACAAAATCTTGTAGTAATTTAAACTTATTTTTGTAGCCTAATGATTTTTCTACAAGATGCTGAAAAATCGCCAAGGAAAGTTGAATGTGTAGAAAGTTATGGCAACATAGAAAGTTAGGCTAGAGAATTTTGAAAATTTGTACTCTGACAAACAATCCGTAATTTATCTTAACTTTGCAAAGAAAAACAGCTTTTGTTTGATACCATTAGAAAGCTGAATTCCTTGCAGTCATTTCGGTATATTATTTGCCAAGGTGTAGTTTGACAATAATAGAGCACCACTCAAAAACCTGTAGATATCCAGCTTGATTTGACCATGAACGATTTGTTGCGTTCCGGAGCGGATTTCACCAACTTGGTCAATATATGAAGGGAAAATGACCCACACCATCGTGTTCAGCGCATTCTGTTCTACCCGTAGTCGCAATTGAGCGCACCAGGGCTTCCCGTGTTAATTCATGGCACTTTTACGAGTCCTCAGTGAGGACTAAAGTAATGTCATTTTTTTGAATCACTAAAATTGTCTCTTTATAGAAGAAACCTTAACTAGGACTTAGATATCACATATATACAGGGTTCTCATCCGTCCTTTTTAAAAAGATTTGCGTTTCTTTTGAGTCTTAAAATCTTTTTTATTTTTAAGGTTTTTAGTCAGTTTTTTTTTCGCTCCAAAATATCAATAAACACTAGATAAAATGATCCTTATTTTCAATAATGGTCGAAATTCCCTTTTTGTATCCAAATGTCTTTTTTCACAATTTTGAGATGAGAACCCTGCATATATATGAAATCCTATAACAGTACACCGAAGTTTATTGCAACACCAACCGGGTCGTCAACCAACCCACACCGTAGTTGATTTATTAAGAGTGCTAAAAAAAAGAAAAACTTGGTGAATCCAAGTACTTAGGTAATTCTAAATGAAAAAATTTAAGTTTTTCTATTTTTTAACACTCTTAACTGCTTTATATTATTTCATACAACCTTATGCTGAAAATTGCGGCAAGAAGCAGGGCTACATTTTGAGTGTAAGGTTGCAAATGAGTGTGTAAATTAAAATTGGGAAAAAACGTTAGTTCCAGGATACTACCAAAAAGTACTGGTATAGTCCTATTGAGGATTTCACCGAATTGAATTTTTCATATTTTAGCCATAACTTTAAACCAACTTTTCATCTGTATGATAGCTCAAATGAAAGCCCAGAAATGAAAGCCCCCCCTCCCTTTAAGGGCAGAGGACAATATTTTAATAAAGGGGCCAACAGACATTTTTGGCTTCAAAATGTTTTGGTAAACATTGGGGCCAACAAAATATTGAACGAAAATTGTTAAAGATAGTATCATCATTTCAGGGTCGACAAAAATATTGACCCAAACTATGGACACTGCCAAACACTATATTCTACCTCAAACATTTATCGCACAGCACAAAAGCGATCACAAACATGATAAAAAGGCATATTCACATGAATATATGCGAAAAAAGTAAAAAGTGGGTGTTAAATCTTAAATAAAGTCAAGCTTCACCCAATTTAGAGTAAGACCTTACTCAATTTAAAGTTTATATTTTAAAGGGAAATTTGACTGGACATTTTAAAGTTTAAATTACGTAAGATTAATGTTTAAATAAACTTTAAATAAACCTTAACTTTACCCATTATTCACTTTTCCAGGTTAAGTTAAAGTTTAAATTAGGTCATGTTAAAGTTTAAATAGGTCATGTTAAAGTTTAAATTGACTTTGAATCCTATTTTAAAGTTACACATTACCCCATTTCTACTTTAACCTTACCCTATTTAAACTCGAACCCGAGTTCCTGTGACTACATGGAATCCGATTTTAGAATAGGCAGTCAACTTGAAATATGGAAATATTTTTGGTCATATTGAGGTATTAGTAGACCTAAGTCCACCTGAACAATACCCGATATGACCAAAAATATTTTCAGGTTTCAAGGTGGACTGCCGATCCTGAAATCGGATTCCCCGTAATTGATTTAGTTAAGAGTGTTAAAAAAATAGAAAAATTTTAAAATTTATATTTTGAATTATTTGAGTACTTGGTAATACCCACACCTGGATACTTGGTGAATCCAAGTACTCAGTATTTGGGTACCAAAACTCAAAAGCAGGTTTTAGAATTTGAAACCGTAAAAAAATTTTGCTTCAGGTGGACGACCACTTAGCCTGTTTGGACTAAAAATTTAAATTCCCGGAAAATTTCGTCGCGGCCATAATTTGTTGCAAATTATTTCGCATCATTTCGTAAAGTTTTGCCTGGTTTTTACTATTTGAGTTTTACTTTATCATATTCTCAAGTTATTTCTGTATATTCATATAAAATTTCATATAAATTTTTATACTTTTTCGTGTTCCAACACCTATTTTCTGGAGGAATTTGGGCATGCTGAAGATGATTTTATATCAGTAAAATGTCGTTTGTACTGTATTTTTGTACTGTATTCGTACTGTATTTTTGTACTGTATTCTAAACCTAAACTTGTTGAGAAGAAGGTATAGAAAGAAAGTATATTCATGATACCTTATGTAACTACATATAAAAAAATTTGGGCGTTTTCACACCAACTTTAAAAACTTTTACAGTTGGTATATTTTGGAAGACAATTAAAAACTGCCCCATTTGCGGGAAAAGTTGCCCCATTTTCCAGAAAAGTTGCCCCATTTTCGAATTTCCAATCAAAAAGCAGAAAAGTTGCCCCATTGGCCAAAAAAGTTGCCCCATTGGCCGATTTTCAAATTCACGCAACCATTGCAAACATTCCCTGATGATGATGTGCAGAGATAGACTGCAGGAGTATCCAGAAGAAATTATCGATGTGCCGCTAGGAGAGAAGAGGAAGCGAGGAAGAAAGCGCAGGGCAAGAGAGGGAAGCGCCTTGTTGTCTTTGAGGTGTTGTCAATTGTGTTGAATAAAGTCAGTTGTTGTTTTGAGTGGTGCTGTAAACTTTGAGAGCTACTAGTATGTAAACAATGTAATGGCAGTATAAGAGATCGTGAATTTGAAAATCCGGCAAATGGGGCAACTTTTCTGGCCAATGGGGCAACTTTTCTGCTTTTCGACTGGAATAGAAAATGGGGAGACTTTTGTGGCAAATGGGGCAACTTTTATGGTAAATGGGGCAACTTTTCTGCTTTTTGATTGAAAATTCGAAAATGGGGGCAACGTTTCTGGAAAATGGGGCAACTTTTCCGGCAAATGGGCATTTATTATTATATTTCCGTATATTTTTACCACAACTATCACCATATTATGCTTTTAACCTGTGAGTTTGGCAACTTTGAAGTGGCCATAACTCTTTATCACTTTTCCAACATATTTCTGTTGTTTTTTTCACAGACTAAATCGACTATTCTGAGTCGAATATCATCATCAGAATTCATTTTTTAATTCAATAGACATCGGATGATAGTGTTTTTTCCCTAAAATTCAGATTAAATTCCTATACTTCAAGGTTGTCTTGTCCTGAAGGAGGAAATATATTGTTGTTCGATGATCTATTTGTTCGATAAATCAATTCTGATACAGTCGACGCTCTCCATTGCGTCGGGCTGGGGCCGGCCCGACCCGGACGCAATGGAGAGCTTGATGCAATGAAGAGCGGACGCAATGGAGAGAGTCATAGTATTGAACTATTCACAGCCGAACGCTATGGAGAGCGGACTCTCTCCCACCTCTAATCATCTCTCACCCCTCATTGTTCGACTAGGATTAGAGAGACAGTTCAGAGTTACAGTCAAACCTCGATATAGTGACACCCCTTGGGACCGGCCTTCAGGTGTCACTATACTGGAGTGTCACTATATTGGAGTGTCAATGTAGTCATTTATATTAGCCAAAATTAGACTGACTGATCTTAGGGTGTCACTGTATTGGAGGTGTAACTGTATTGCAGGTTTATTTAGATTTGCATTGATGTCAGCTTTCGTTTAAAAAAAAAAGTGGCGGTAAATTCGCGTTTTTAAGAAAGGCGTTGACAAAAGTATGCAGGCAAATTTTGAGTTTTCCAATAAAATTTATGTTTTTTTCGGTGTTTTTCGATTTTGAAGGTCGAAAATAGGGTTATAGAGGGCTTAAATTTTTTATTGCAGATTTAATTAGATCCGACTTGATGTCAACTTTCGTTTAAAAAAAGAGGCGGCGAAAAATTCGCATTTCTAAGAGGGGCGTTGACAAAAGTATGCGGCTATTTTTGAGAAAAATCTCATAGTTTTCACAAATTTTGTTTCTCACATTAAATTTTGAATGAATTCAGAACCACATTTGTAGGCGAGGATAGGCGAGGTAGGCGAGGATAGGCGAAGATAGGCAGGGAAGGCGAGGATAGGCGAAGATAGGCAAGGGAAGGCGAGGATAGGCCTGGATAGGCCAGGTAATGCGAGATATGCGAGGATATGCGAAAAGAGCAAATGTTAGGCGAGGTTCGGCGAGGACAGGCGAGATAGGCAAGGGAAGGCGAGGATAGGCGAGGATAGGCGAAGATAGGCAAGGAAGTGAGGATAGGCCTGATAGGCCAGGGTATGCGAGGATAGGCGAGGATAGGCGAGGTAGAGTAGGTGAGTTCACAGGTAGGGTGGATGCTCTACCTAACCCTTGATGTACTCGAACGATTCATCTACCGAACTACTAATGTAATGAACCACTAATGTTCCCGAACACAGGAAAGTGCCCGAACAACTAAGGTTCCCGAACGGCATAGGCGCCGATAGGCGCCTGCAGACCCTAGTTTAACAATATTTTTCAGTAAATCTCTAATTAGTTGACCCCCTTTGACAAACTGACTCCTCTACTTCAAGGGCATATGTTAAGGAGTAAACAAAGTGGCACTTCATGACTGACGAATTTTAAGTGGTTTATTTACTGCTTTTAAACAGTAAGGCTACAAGATAGGAACAAAAATCAATTCTTCTGTCATGGCCAAACTCTGGTCCATTTCAGTTTATTTATATCCAAAAATAACCATTTTCGTCCTGATCATGAAGGGTTCTATCGAACAGAGATATCTATCTTTTATCCATCCTTCAGAAGCTGTTTCAGAAAGAAGAGCTCCATGCATAGTATTTTATGAGTTTTTGCTTTACAAAGTACTTTTAGATCTCAGTGAAATTTTTTTAATATTATGAAAACTTTGTCGCTTATTAAAACATCAATTCAGGTTTTACAACAGCCTTCAACAATAATTTTATTGAATAACAAATCACAACAAATAGGGTGATTACACAAATTGGTTAAATCCTGTTGTTTTTACTGAATCACTCTTACATCTGTACCGTGTGTGAAATTTTGGCTGTAAAGCGTAGTGTTCTTATCAAGCTCACGCTGTTCACCACCAATCTCTTCTAGGTCAGAAAGAGCCGAGAGGAAATAATCGAAATTTTTTTCACTTTAATCAATTTTTCTAATTCAGGATTTCCTCTGATTCATTTTTTGGCCTTTCTGTCACTGTTTGACACTTCGAACAGTTAATTATATGACTATTACTGTATAAGCACAAAAGTTGGTAAGCATAGGTCATATGACTGAAATTTTGACAATTAGTTGACCCCAGATTTTTCATCCATTAGGAGACCAGCAGAAACACCCAAAAGCATGGTGAAAAACTCCGATCTAGAATCATATATTATATACTACACATAGCTATATCTCATTAGCGGCATGTATGGTGCAGTAGGTAAGTTGATGGAATGATTTTTTTCACAATGTTCGATTCCACCCTCTGACTGTTTCATTTTTTTCTTGACTATTTTGGTCAAAACATCACAGAAGCTATAAGAAACATCAAGGAGGATCAAAAAGCAAAAAAAAAGCAACTTAACATATCACTAATGTTACTGAAAACCGCGTTACGAAAAGCTTGTTAAGAAAATTCGCTCTTACGAAAAAGTTTCTTTGAAAATTCGCTCTTACGAAAAAGTTTTCTTACGAAAAATTCGCTCTCACGAAATTGTCTTCTTACGAAAGTTCCTACAGCCGTATCGGTACTCAGGTGAAAGTGCTACCGAATGCTTAGGTGAGCTAGGTGGATAAGATATTTTTAGATGCATGGATACCGAATAACTAAATCTCCGATAGTTCAATGGTACTACAGTGGAGTCAATAAAAGAGTTTCGTTGTATCAAGAGTTCGTTATATCGAGGTTTGACTGTACAATAAAACAATTCTAACCAGGGTTTCCAACAATGACAGTGACACTGACAGTAACATCACTGACATATCACTGTCATTATTGGAAACCCTGTTTCTAACACAATCCCGGAAAACCAAAATCTACCGCACTGTAGATAAAATATTTCGAAGTTTTTTTTATTTCTCAGTGAGTAACGATTTTCAAGCTTGGTCTCCGGGAAGCTGTTGTTTTTTGATAAATTTTTCAGCCAAAATTTTGTTTTTGTCTTGAAAATTAGGTTATCTTTATTCAGAAAAGCAAAAATGTGGAAGCAACTTGTTAAAGTGAAAAAAGACATCGATGTTAAATCATTTGGCTTAATTTTGGCCAAAAAATTTAGCAAAAAGCAGCAATAAGGTCTAGCTTCATGATCGGTACCCATTGAGGGAGAGAGCCGAACAGGCTATATCGAAATAAAGTTAACCTCAAAGGCTTACAAAATTAAAAAATAACTTTCAGAATATAATAACTTTGGCTAAAGTGCACAATGTGAACTTTTCCCGGAATCACGTTGAACCGCTTCTAAGGCAATAAAACATGCTTAGAACGACAGAAAACATGTTTCAGGATTAAGAGAGCACTTTTTGGGAAAACAATTTTTGACCCACAGGGGGCCATCATGGATTTTCAATCAAAATTTGAAAATTCGAATTGGAGCCTTTTGAAATTTGTCCCAAAAAGTACTTTCCTAATCCTGAAAACATGTTTTCTGCCGTTCTAAGAACTTTTTATTGCTTTAGGAGCGGTTTAAACGTGATTCCCGGAAAAGGTCACATTGTGCTCAGCGGCCATAAATTTTGAAAATTGGGTTTCAGTGAGCATTTGAAGCAGGCTGACATATGTACTTTTAAAAAGATTTGTTAATGTTTCAGTACCCGAAATATTTTTTATTTTTGAAGTTTTAGTCAAAATTTTTAGTAGTAGACCTTAACAATAAGGTCTAGAATTATACCTGTTTTATAAGGTATCATTCATATGCCTTCTTTGATATATCATAAAAGATGTTCATAATGAATAAATATATTCATAACTTTTTTGTTTTTGAATAAATAAGGCTGAAAACAATTTGTCTATACTTCATGCCCTTTAACATATACACAATAACAAAACCTACTTTGCTGAAATAGAGCTTCAGATAATTGCTGTGGTGATATACGAAGTGGTGATATACGTAGTTAAAAAAAGTAGTAAACGGCACTGGCAGGCACCGGAACCGAAACCTGCCGGTGCAGTGCCCATGCTAGAATTAACACCATAGACTCTATATGCATATACAATAACTTCTTGGTATTAGAAGCGAATCGACTACACTGAACAGGAACCGACGTGTATCCAACAGTTCTGCAAATAAATGACTGAAAAAACTAATATCACACAGCGATAGTAAAACAATCAAGATTTTTTAAATTCTGCTACTGCTATGGTGATATACAGCAATTATCCAAAGCTCTATTTTAACAAAGTTCAAATTTTTTAATCTAGTTATATTGAGAGGCATGAAAAATAGTCAAAAAATTGTTTCAGCCTTTTTTATTGAAAAACAAAAAAGTTATGAATAAATTCATTATGAACATTTTTCATGATATATCAAAGAAGGTGTATTGATGATACCTTATAAAATAAGGTATTATTCTAGACCTTATTTGTTAAGATCTACTATTTGATCTAGCTGTGTTGTTTTTTCTTCAGCTGTGTTGATTCTGTTATCTTTAATTTCATGATATTTGATCTTATATAGATCACATAGATCACCTTATCCGCGGTTTTACCAGTAAAGAGGTCGGCATGGGTCAACATGCGCCTACCGTCCCCTATACAGACATAAAGTTGTCAAACCCACAGGTTAAAATATATAAATGGTTCTAATTTTTGTAAAAACGGTTCATCCTTCTTTCCGCAAAACTTATTTCCGCAAAAATTTTATGAAAAGGTTTTTCGTCCAGATTTTGATCTAAATTATTTCTTTTTTTGTCGGTATGTCTCGAAACAGTAAGGTGAAATGGGGGCTTCTAGAATTCCCCTGCGCTAAATTTTTCCCTGCGATAAATTCACCCTTCTAATTAACGAGTTACAGGTTCAAATCCCATGTTAGCAGACATCATTTTTTCTTGATAGTCATAAAATAACTTTTATAAGACTATTATTTCTTAGAGTGGGTTGGAAACCACTTGGTATCTCCCTTAAATGGGTTACTACGTATTTGAGCCTTTGGATTTGAGCCCCGCATTTGAGCCCCATTTAATTTTTTTGGGTGGGCTTATTAGTCGCTCGCTTTTCAGGTTCTGATCGAGGTAATTAAATTCCCTAAGGTTTCACGCTTTTTTTAAGATCTGATTTCAACAAAGGAGAGAACAAATCTAGTGGTACATATGCGAGCAATTTATTGATAACATTCAACAATTTAAATGAAACACTAGAACAAACAACAATTCAATTAGTGTCGTTTTCATTCTCCTCAGATTCTTCTCCTTTAACTTGGCGCACAAACGAGAACTTTGCCAGCAGATGCTGTACAGCTCGCAAGAACTCCATTCTTCCCTCGAGTTGATACTGACGAGCCGAGGCCTTAGATTCGCTTCACGCTTTTCGATTTCCGGGTGGCGAAAATTAAAATAAAATTATTTCAACAAAAAGATGCAGAGAAAGAAGCAGTTACCTCAATCGGCGGCTGATTAGGATTATCTTCCACTCTACCCAGAACGTGTGCAATCCATTTCGATCCACGTGTAAAGACATCGATTATCTAAACAAGCATATAGCAGGAAGTATAAAATAAGGGCATCGTTTATGTGGCAACTGGCAACATGAATGAACGAGTAAATTAGTAAACTCGTATCAGTGAGCGCGTACAACAATAAATGAACTGCTGGGTAAGATTAAATAAGCTACAGAGCAAAATTTGACGGTGATTCAAATGTAGGCTTTTGCTATGGGGCTCAAATGCGGGGGCTCAAATACGGGAGGCTCAAATGCGGGAGCTCAAATGCGGGGCTCAAATCCAAAGGGCTCAAATGCGTGTTAACGCTTGAATGGGTATTCGCCTCCCGAATTCAAAATTTTTTATAGTGCTACTTAGGTGTCCGGTACCTAGATAGTGACACCCAATGCTCAAATAGTTCAGGCGGTTTCAAACCGTTATGGTTTGAGATACCTGAATGTATCAATGGCTTCAAAGAAGAATGGGAACAATCTACCACCTATGCCTAGGCCTATGCCTACCTATGCCCTAGATACCCAGCCAGAGGAGTATCCAATTTCCAGAACCCCCAAATTTTTAATTGAGAAAAATATAATCAAACTATGGTTTCTTGCTCAGAATCGTGCGCTGAATACAGTTTTGATGATACTAAATTATCGATTTGACATACCAAAACCTTAGTTCTTGGTTATCTAGGTATTGATATCTAGATTGCGACCACTTAGGTAGTGGGACTAGGTGGTGGTACTCAGGTAGTGGTACATGGGTAGAAAATTTTGTCTAATGAAGAACTTTTAAAATTCAAATGTCTTTGTATGATCCAACTTCCGTTCTACTTGATAATCCATGCAGCAACCAAACCAGCAACCAAACCAAGTGGTCGACCACTTGGTGCGAAATCTTTTTCGATTTTTTCATGTTCCAAAACCTGTTTTCAGGACTAACTTGGGTATGCTGAAGATGGTTTGATATAGTAAAATAAGGTTTTGTGTGTTATTTTTGAGTATTGGGAAATAATTTGATTTCACCAAAACTCGATTTTACCAAAACCCGAAAAATACACAGCAAAAACGGCATTTTACCACTATCAAACCATCTTCAGCATTCTCTAATTAGTCCAATAAAAAGGTTTGGAACATGACAAACGTAAAAAAATTCACCACAAGTGGACGACCACCTGGTTTGGTTAGTTGATTATCCTGTGGAACTACGGACAAATTATAGAGAAACATTTCAAATAATGGGAGTTTTTCAAAGACATTTTCATAAAATTTTCGCGGAAAAGAGTTCTGCCTTTAATGAGTAATTGAATAATCTTTTTTTCAGCTGTGACTTCTTTATAAAGAAAGCCAAGGAATGTCGTTGTCAGTGATGTTGCGAAACAATGTGATGAAGTCAGCTGCAAACGGGACGCTCGCAGCTTTTCATCTTCGTCAAAACATCATTCTGCGACTATCTTCTCAAGGACATGGTGATAGTCTCAGTAAGTAAGTTAGCCATCTGGAAGATGTACCAAGCACCTTGATATCAGGTAGAGATTACTGGAGGCTAGGTGAACTTCAGGGTGTTTCCAAAATTCGGCCATTTTATTTTAAAGTGGCCGTAACTTTTTTCTCATCCGTTTTCAAAATTCTTAAGGCTAGCATGTCGCCCTGCAATTCTGGTTTTTTTTTGATTGCTCGGTTGCGTTGCAAAAGTAGCAAAGCAATGTACCCTAGTAAAAAAGACGTTGATTCGTTTACTTAATCCATTTTATTTTTTTATCTGCACTCACAGTGTGAATATCACAGCTGTTACCAGCTGTGTTGATTCTGTTATCTTTAATTTCATGATATTTGATCTTATTAGGCTAGGTCATCATGACCACTTTATCTGGGTTTTACCAAAAAAAAGAAGCTTAACTGAATAGGCACTTTGAAATGCTAGAAAGCACGAGCAAAATAGTTAATAAAACTAGTGGACGAAAAATTGGCTTGTTCTACACCAATTTTGATAATGTTCACGGTTAGTATCTTTTTACACCAACTATTACCACCTTTTCATGCTTTTAATCTCTTGGCAACTTTGAAGTGGCCATAACTATTTTTTCACTTCACCAAATATATTTCTGTTGTTTTTTTCACTCACTAAATCGACAATTCTGAGTCGAATGGTATTATCAAAATTAATTTATTCAAAAAATAGACCATCGGACAATAGTTAATGCACTCCGACTTCAGACAAGATAGTCTAAAAATATGGTATTCCAGTCCGAAGTCGGAGTGCATTAACTATTGTCCGATTGTCTATTTCTCGAATAAATTAATTCTGATTATACCATTCGACTCAGAATGGTCGATTTAGTGAGTGAAAAAAACAACAGAATATATTTGGTAAAGTGAAAAAATAGTTATGGCCACTTCAAAGTTGCCAGTAGGTTAAAAGCATAAAAAGGTGGTAATAGTTGGTGTAAAACATACTAACCGTGAACATTATCAAATCGGTGTAAAAAAGCCAATTTTTCGTTTACTACTTTTATGAACTATTTGTGCTCATATTTGCTAGAATTTTCAAGTGCCTAGTCAGATAAACTTCTTTTACTGGTGAAAACCGAGATATGGTGATCTTTGTTGACCTAGACTAATTAGATCAAGCATCTTAATAAATACGGTATATTATCATACCTCATTTCATAAGGTATTATTTATACACCTTCTTTGATATATCATTGAAGGTATACTATACGGTGTACATAATGAATTCATTCGTTACTTTTTTATTTTAGAACAAAAAAGTCTGAAAACAATTTTCCGACTGTTTTCACGTCTCTCAATATATTTCAGGATTTCAGCCTGAAGATTGCATTATTTAGATCGTATATTATACCTTCAATAATATAAATCATTAAAAGTATATTAATAATACCTTATGAAATACTAGACCTTATTTGTGAAGGTCTACTGCTTGATCTGATTAGGGCTAGGTCAACAAAGATCACCATATCTCGGTTTTCACCAGTAAAAAAAGTTTATCTGACTAGGCACTTGAAAATTCTAGAAAATGAGCACAAATAGTTCATAAATCTAGTATTCGAAAAACTGTTCTCTTTTACATCATTTAGTTAATGTTCACAGTTGGTAGGTTTTCACACCAACTATTACCACCTTTTTATGCTTTTAATCTATTGGCAACTTTGAAGTGGCCATAACTATTTTTTCACTTCACCAAATATATTTCTGTTGTTTTTTTCACTCACTAAATCGACAATTCTGAGTCGAATGGTATTATCAAAATAATTTATTCAAAAAATAGACCATCGGACAATAGTTAATGCACTCCGACTTCAGACAAGATAGTCTAAAAATATATTTGGTGAAGTGAAAAATACCGTATTTCCTGTTTTAACGCCCGGGGCGTTTATTTTTCAATCGACCTCTAGGGGGGGGCGTTTATTAGAGTCATTTTCAAATTTTTGGGTGTTCAACTAAAATCCAAAACATGGAATCGTGAAGGCTCGCGGGAACTAAGAAAACCCAATAAAAATCGGCTCGAAAAAATATTCTGCTCCGAGATACAAACCTCCAAGTCGAGGGGGGGGCGTTTATTACAGGGGGGCGTTAATTACAGGAAATACGGTAGTTATGGCCACTTCAAAGTTGCCAATAGATTAAAAGCATAAAAAGGTGGTGATTGGTGTAAAAACATACCAATCATGAACAAAATTTTGTAAAAGAGGCCAATTGTTCGTCTACCAGTTCAATAACTATTTGTAGTTATATTTACTAGCATTTTGAAGTGCCTGTTCACATAAACTTCTTTTACTGATAGAAATGCTAATGAAGTGTCTATATTATAGCTAAATCAGTAAATCGAATAGTAGACGTTAACAAATAAGGTCTAGAATTATACCTTATTTTATAAGGTATCATTATCATACCTTTTTTGATATATCATAAAAGATGTTCATAATGAATTTATTTATAACTTAATTTTAACAACAACTACAAGATGATACCAATTTCATAGTTTTTCAATGGAGGAAAAATAAGTTCTGAAAAGCACTGATCCAATTTCATTTATACCGATGCACCTTAGACGGTCCAGAGACTTTTAGAGTCTTTTTCTTTTTTGGTGTTCAATATGTGTATACACCTTCTTTGATATATTCATATATTACGTGAATAACACAGGACGCTTGGCTTTTTGGTAAGAAAAATCGCTAACTATATTATTGATAAAGTTGGTAGAAAATCACCCAACTTTATTTGTTCACACCGAGGCAACTTTAAAGTGGCCATAACTTTTTGTTGGCCATGCTAAAAATATTTTTGTTGCTTTTTTTCACATACTAAATCGAGTATTCTGAGTCGAATGGTATAATCAAAATCAATTTATTGAACGAATAGAGCATCGAACAATACTTCATTCCCTCGATCACAGACTAAAATACTGTATTTTTAGACTACCTAAGCTTAAAGATAGAGAACAAATACTATTGTCCGATGGTCTACTCGTTGGATAAATTAATTCTGATTATACCATTTGACTCAGATAGTCGATTTAGTGAGTGAAAAAAAAACAGAAATATATTTGGTAAAGTGAAAAAATAATTATGGCCACTTCAAAGTTGCAGTAGGTTGAAAGCATAAAATGGTGGTGATTGGTGTAAAAACATTCCAACTGTGGACCTTGTAGAAATTGGTGTCAAAAAGGCCAATTTTTTATATACAGCAATTGTCCGAAGCTCTATTTAGCAAAGTAGGTTTTCTTGTTAATGTGGATATATTAAGGGGCATGAAATATAGTCGAAAAATTGTTTTCAGCCTTTTTTATTCAAAAATAAAAAAGTTATAAATAAATTCAGTATGAACATCTTTCATGGATATATCAAAGAAGGTGTATTGATGATACCTTATGAAATAAGGTATAATTCTAGACCTTATTTTTAAGGTCTGAAATTTGATCTAATTAGTCTAGGTCAGCATGACCACCTTGTCTGCATTTTCACTGGTAAAAGAAGCTTGCCTGGAAAGCCACTTTAAAATGCTAGCGAATATTAGCAAAATTAGTTAATTGAACTGGTAGACGGAAATTGGCCTCTTTTACAACAATTTCGTTCATGATTGGTTGTTCTTACACCAATTACCACCTTTTGATGCTTTAAAGTTGCAAGTAGTTAAAAGCATGAGAAAGATGTGATTGGTGTAAAAATATACCAACTATGAACATTATCAAAACTGGTGTAAAAGAGGCCAATTTCCGTCTACCAGTTTAATTAACTAATTTTCTCATATTTGCTAGCATTTTAAAGTGCCTATTCGGGTACGCGACAGTTCACGCCCCGGACAATTCACGCCCCAGGACAATTCACGCCCAGGGACAATTCACGCCCCTAGATAATTCACATTAATTTACTTTATTTATTCACTTTTATATTTATCAAACCGTTTAAATCACCCAGAATCGGGGTAATAAGGGTACCTACACACCCTAAAGGTTTAGTTATTTAGTTAACTATGACTCGCACCATCACTCTCACCCAACAGAAAAAAACTGCTCCTTAGTTTTACTTTCACTCTCACTTTCAGTGTAGCCAATGACTTTTTACTCTCACTCTCACGTTCAGTGAAGATTTCGCAATAATTTTAATATTTTGTCTGAACCAACCAAACCAGTGGTCGTCTACTTAGATAAAAAAATTATATTTCGGGTTCCAAAACCTGTTTTCTGGACTTATTCGGGCATGCTGAAGATGGTTTGATAGTGGTTAAAGGCCATTTTGAAGGGTATTTTTTTAGTTTTGGTAAGATCGAGTTTTTGGTAAAATCAATTGTACCCGAATACTCAAAAATATCAAACAAAACCTTAGTTAGACTTTGGGGCAAAGATTCAGTTTGATCCCGCAAAAAGACATGCAAAAATATGAATGCACAGCTCTACTTGTTGGACCGGCCATTACATGTCTTATATAAAGCAACCAGCAGAGTAGGTCAATTTTGTGGTCTTATATTAGGAGATGGTTTTATATCAGAACTCAGCCGTTATCTTTCTTAATATATCCGCTAAAGGCTTACTATTTTTCAAGTTTTGTGCTCCTGAAATGATTCAGTGCTTACAGTCTGCTCTTATTTATCCGACATTCAATCAAGCTCGTTTTGTAAAGATTCCGATGCTTTTTTTAATTCGAAATTCTCAATGTTTGCAAATGAAATTTTTTAACCCAATCACATGTGTGCAAGGATTCAGATCTTGCCGATCATCTTTCCCATATTCTCTCTTGTTGCCATGAAGGCCTGCGGCTCTATTTCAACCGACACTTTATTTTCAGCAAAAAGGCAACGTGGTACAAAGTAAAAGTATTGGGTGAAATGATCAGCAAAAGGTGAAATTCTTGCAATCTTCCGAACTAGACTAACCAATCTTGTTTTAGGAACATTTTATAAGGCGCATGAAGGCGCATGAAATACAGTCAATAAATTGTTTTCAGCCTTTTTTATCAAAAACAAAAAAGTTATGAATAAATTCAGTATGAACATCTTTTATGATATATCAAAGAAGGTATATTGATGATACCTTATGAAATAAAGTATTATTCTAGACCTTATTTGTAAACGTCCACTACTTGATCTAATTTGGCTAGGTCAACATGGACCAGCTTGTCTGTATTTTCACCAGTAAAAGAAGCCTTATCTGAACAGGCACTTTAAAATGCTAGCAAATATATCACGAATCTACACTCTTTACAAATACACTCTATTACACTAATTTTGGTAAGGTTCACGGTTGGTATGTTCTCACAATCTTGGCTGCTGTCGATGCATTTCATTTAACTAGGATAGACATTTTGTAACTATTCAGATGTCATGCCTTGACTATAGATGTCCTTCACTCAAAAGTGATCAGATAGAAAAGATAACCTCATATTGTGTTTATCGTTCCACATATTCGGCTCTTATGAAAAATATCTTTCACCCTCTAATAATCCCACCCTCTCCCCTTAATTTTGGACAATCAGTGTTGTCCAAAGTCGTAATCAGAGGGTCATAGTGTCAGAGTTAAAATCAAAGTTTGAGTTGGTTTGGTCACGAATACGCTTTTTTTTTAACCCTGCAAAGCAACAAGTTAATTTTAAGACAATCAACAAAAATCTAGTAGTCAAATAGGTAAAAGTTTTGCCATGCTGAAATGCATCTCACCCGGGTTGCCATATTTTTGGCGTAATTTTGCGAGTAAATCAAGGAAGTTTATTCAATGAAACTTTATTCAATCACCACTCAGAAAACAAATAAAAACAAAGGTCACAAGACATGAGATTCAAAATTACACCAAAAAACAGGGGGCACCAAGGCAAAAAAACACCAGATTTTTTACTAGGGCCAAAAAGCTATTGGCGAATTTACCGTCGCCCGTTTTCTAATTCTGCTATTTCAGAATGTTCCCTATATTCAGTACTATATTCATATTTTATATTCTATATTCAGTTGAGAAGTTAAGCGCAACTATGACATGTCTAGTACCATTTTATGGTTAAAATTGAGGTTCTGTTTCTAAGGTTTGTCTATCTTCTTTGTGAACGAGAACAAAATTTGATGATGAAAATAAATTATTTTTTAGCAAATCTTTTTGTGACATTGTTAATTTTTACACATTTAAGCTCTATTTACTGAAGTTTCCGCAAAAATGATTGGCGAAACATACATAGACAACAACATTTTTGATATTTAAATCTGATTTGAATTTCTTGGCGTTGTGCTGTTAATTAATCAATCATTATCTCTTTATGTGTGGGATTTGTATTTAAATTTTAAATTCTGTGAATTAGATGAGGCGAATCAGCAGTTTCTAATAATAGTTTATAGCTCAATATGAGTCGGCTAAGTCTTCCGATCTGGCATTGTCAAGCAACGTTGGGCTCGACGCAAATATCGCAAGGATTCCGATTTGCCAATCGTTTTTCAAAACCTGAATTTTTCGCTTTTAAAAAATCAAAACCTCGATTTAACGCCCCTTTTTTTAAATTAGATGGTCGTAAATCGAGTTTTGATAATTTAATGGGGAAAACTCTAGATTTCTGAAAAACGATCGCGAAATCGGAATCCTTACGATATTTTCGACCAGAATGTCAAAAAAGGATCGATAAAATATTTTGAAAATGGGTTAATAAAAGTGTCGGACCCTAGGTGGGAACGAACTTGAGGTGGGTCGTTAAATCGAGGTTTGACTGTACTTACAAGATTGTTAAATTTAAGTTGATTCAGACAAAAATGAATTTAAAAAAAACAAATTTAGATCTTATTCGCAATAGAAATAATGAACAGGACGACGATTTGTAAGTAATGCTTATATGTGACAGTAAGAATTGTGTATTGTCTGTCTTTAGCGGAACTACTGGCTTTGGATCGACGGGCTTCTCAAATACTAGCAATACTGGATTTGGAGGAGGCGGGATGAATACTCTACGACTGGCTTCGGAGGTGGCAGTATGCGGCAGGCTTTGGCAATGCAGGTTTCGGCAGTGGAGTTCCTCAAATCGATGGCTCTGGAACTAGTTTCAGTCAGAGTAGAAATGTGGCTAACGACAACTTTTCATCGATTGGCTTTGGGTGGCAATGATGGTTGGTTCAGCAATCCAGGGTTCGGTGGTGTGACGCCTAGAGCCAGGGCAATGACGGTGGTGGTTTTGGCAATCCAGGCTTGGTGGTGGCACTCTCGAGCCACGGCAATGACAGTGGTGGTTTTGGCAATCCACGATTCGGTGGGTGTGACTCCTCGAGCCAATGGCAGTGACGGTGGTGGTTTCGGCAATCCAGGCTTGGTGGTTTGACGCCTAGAGCTAGGGCAATGATGGTGGTGGTTTTAGCAATCCAGGCTTTGGTGGTGGCACTCCCCGGGCAAGTGGTTTTGGATCTGGAGCTAGTTTCGGTCAGAATACAGGCGCAGGCAGCGGAAACATCTCCTCTACTGGCTACGGGGACACGCTGACAGTACTCTCAGATCTGGAAGCAGTGGAGGTGGATTTGGTAGCGCGTTCACTCGTCGTACTTCTGGTGCGGCTTCTTCTCTAAGCACCGGCAATGTTCCTGCCGCAACTGAATTGGCTGCTATGACTTACATTTGTTCAGGTTAGGTGTTAGGAAACTGACCATTGGTTATAACTTATTTTTGTGTCCAAAGCTTATTTATGTGCTTTTCAGACTGCCATGGAAAACTGAGATCGTGCCAGGATTCCTATTCGTTGCCTGGAATGTGGTTACAAAATACTCTATAAGAAGCGCAGTCGTATGCGTAAGTTGATTCGATGTTAGAGTCGTTACTGTACTTCTGACAGACTATTTTTCAGTGACTATCTACGATGGACGATGAAAATATTTGAGAAATCTCCGCCTCAGTACAATTAATTTCCATTTGTTGTCGTGTAGCGTGTTTGGTCCGCAAAATAAATATTTTTGTTGCGTGGATAAGACTGTTAATGTGCTCATGTTTTCTATCACCTATGTTTGTGTGGCAAAAGGGCAGTTATCTAGTAATTTTCGTATCAGCCATTGCGATAGTTATGTTTACTCGATAAATAGCCGAAGGGCGGTATCGGTCAATTTGTGTGCACATTTTGCGCCAACAAATTTGTCCTGGCTTTCGTTTGGCCGCCATAATTCCTTATTTGTTTTCTTACCAAGGTTTTGTCCATCAGTGACTTCTTTCATACCATGTCTAACGTATCTATTCTACCTGGTACCCTAAAAGTAAATTGTTTTCGGTAATTTTTTTGGTAATATGTGAATGTACCTTCTTGATATATTCTATAGATACCGTATTCTCTTTTAATGCACCGGGTTAATTATTTTTTAACCCTTCAAAATGTTGAAATTATAAATCAAAAAATGGCCCCACTCTGAAATCCTAGTCGAAAAATCGAGGGGGGTCGTGATTACAAGGGGGTTCATTAATAGAGAAAATACGGTATAGTATATCTATCCAGTCTTCCTATTACGCGATAACACAGGATGCTTGGCTTTTTGATTAAGAAAAATCGCCAACTTCAATATTAATAAAGTTAGTTAAAAAATAAATCAACTTCATCTGTTCACACCGAGGCAACTTTAAGGTGGCCATACTTTTTTATTCGCGATGTTAAGAATATTTTTGTTGCTTTTTTCACTCACTAATCGACTATCTTAGTCGAATGGTATGTTCGGTATTGAGTTCTTGAAAAATAAACCATCGGGAACAATAGTTAATTCACTCTGACTTCAAGCTGAAATACCATATTTTTCATCTTAGCCTGAAGTCAGAGTGAATAACTATTGTAGATGGTCTATTTGTTCCATAAAACAATTCTGTATATACCATTGGACTCAGAATAGTCGATTAGTTATGTGAAACTAGAAGGCACGCTGCCGCCCGATGGCGCTCAGCCCCGACTTTTCACAGTATAAGTTTAGCATTTAAGACTTTTAGGGCATTTTTTCCCAGTGTGGGCGTTTTTGCCCTTTTCGGTCATTTTGACGCAATTCAGGCGTTTTGCCCTTTCCGGTCATTTTGGCCCAATTTGGGCGGGAGCAACAGAACCTTTGGGGCCATACTCGCCAGAACCAAAGGGGTCCCAGTCATTTTAAGAGAGAGATTCCTAATTTGGACTTTTTTATAAAGAAGGCCGTTACCTCGATTTTTTGAGATTTTTTCTAATACATATATAGAATCTACATGCGATTTTGAAACAACTTTGTTTTTACCTTTATTTTTTTATATATTTTTTGCCACTAAATAGGCCTCCCAGTTGCCATCCCCGAAAAGTGGCCTATTTCATTCTAATAGATTCTAATCCACTAATCCTCTATCTGAACGGCACGTATGACCACTCGTTGGAAAGCTCTTGAATTTGCTCTTTTCAATGGTGCATAAATTTACCGCGTTTTGTATTTGCAAAGTTACTGAAAAAATTTAAAAGATTAGAAAAGTCCTTAAATTTTATTACACAATTTTCGCACAAATGACGAAAAATCTCACAAGTTTATAATGGGTGGCGAAAAATAAATTGCAGATTCAGATAGAGCAGACAATTCTGAGTAAAGATTGGCGAAAAATATGTCGTAAAAAGTGGGCACCAAATTCTAGAGTATAAAGAACTGAGAGACTTATAGTGTGCTTATTGCAATTTTTCATTCATGTTGGACTTAGGGCTTTCAAATGCAATATCTTCTTGCTGAATCAAATCTTTTAGGATTGATTTTCTTCAGTTTCGTCGTTGTGTGAGTTCAATTCTTTTTCCTCATTGTCATATCATCGATTGGGTGCTTTTCGCGCGCGAGCTTGCTAAAATAATTTTTTATTTGAAGAGCATTTTAGGAATTCATCAGGTTCAAATATCGGATGCCTTCTTTGTTTCTCCGTTTTCATTAATTTGCAACTTGTGCTGCGTCAATTTTCGGCCCACTTTTCTTCTCCTCTATCAAGTACTTTCTTCATAAATGATTTCTGGGCTTCAGAAATCGTTTATTTCTCCTTCTTGCCGAATAGCCAACCTTCTTCAAGAAAATTTATGTTAGAAGTGATGGTCTTGATATTTCGTCGACTGATCTTCTATTTCGCCTCTTACGTTCTAGTAGTTCGCGTGAATAAGATATGTGTTGTCCATTGTCTTCAGCATAACTCCTTCAACACATAATCAGTCAATGA
>SADC01000388.1:0-83025 GCA_004194705.1 Ditylenchus dipsaci
TTTCGAAATGTGGTATAAGTTGATTGGTTCTCTGGAATGTCTTACACCTTTATTTGTAACTTCAGGATTTTTTTCTTAGCTTTCTTCTTGAACGTTCTGAACCCCCGTAAATGCAAAAAGTTTACATCAATTAATGTTTTTTTTAGTAAATTTTTATAATTGAGAAAGCATTATCGATTTTAGATTAGGATCGAGCAAATCAGGACCATAGTCATGGAACCCATCTCCGCCGACGCCTCGAGTGTCTCAGAATAAGTTCTAGCACCGCCATGCACTGGAGCGGGGCGCTCGGGGCGCACCGCATCTGATTATGAAGCATATCGGATCTTTTTTTCAAGCTTCGCACTTTTTTTCACGCAGCACGCTCCGCCTCAATGCGTGGGGTGGTGCCAAGACGTGAAAAAAATAGTCTAGAGCTTGAAAAAACACATCGTATGTTCATATCCGGTGCAGTGCGGCTTCAGTGCGTGAGGCGGTGCCAGGGCGACAATCTGGAACATCTCGGATGTGGGGCGGTGCTGGGGCGGTGGTCGGAAATCACTAGGGCGTGGGGCGGTGTTGGGACGATTTTTGCATGCACACATCGACAAGTATAGTTTTTTAAACATTAGTTTGAAAAAAGCGTTTCATAATTATGCATTAAGCCAATAGTTTCAAGCTTTAATTACTTTGTTTACATGAATTTTAATGGATTGTCGCTTGTTGTTTGAAGTGGAAATACAAAATTCAGTTGATATGATGATTCAGTGACGAACGTGATATTGATTAAAACCCGATATTAGCAATGATTAAAATTGATGTGAGAAAACTAATTGAAGCTTAAAATTAGATTTAAGCATTGAAACCCAAAAAAATCGATAAAAGATTTTTATGTGCAGCAACAGTCGTCTAATTCTTGTTGTTTTGTGAACTGCTGACCCAATGAGGAGTGAAGTAAGCATTTTCCTTCTATGCAACTGGGCCTTTCCTTACTCTGCATTTTTGTAAGCTGAAGTTTTCTCACCGAGAAATATGCTGTATACTCTCGCATGTCTGCGCACTGGACATGTTTTATTAAGGTTTTATGAAGTGCTAAAACTGGCTTTGAAGCTAACACAGGAAAACAATTCGAGTGTCAGCTGTATGTATGTAGGTTATTTTAGCTTTTATCCTTTATAGTTTATTTCTTATTTTTCTATTTTTTGGTAGCGAGGTATTCAGGAGGTTGGCTCAAGACGTTTTCGTTAGTTTAGTGTTACAAAAAAAGAAGATGTATGATTGAAACCTTATCAAATTACATTTTAATTTTGAATTATTCTGCCATCATATAGCCTTCCGATTACGATTTCCTGCGTACCTCTCTCCTCTCTTCCGGGTACTTCCTGGGCACTTATGCTGACCCCAAAAAACGTCTTAACCACTTTTTTCTGCTATATATACAAGAAACATTTGTAAACTGTTTCCTAATTTAAAATGAATTCATTGTGTTTTTTTTTGCAAACTAATGTTAGATATCTCTGCAGAACCTTAAAGAACATGGTTTTTGCGCGCAGTGGCATGTGCAAAATATGACTTGGTGGGGACACTTCTCTTCGTCTCACTGTACTCTTTGTGTCGTTCGAAAAAAATGACTCAAAAGAGTATAGTACTCGACAAAAGAGAAGTGTCCGGCCACTGCGCGCAAAAACCATGGTCCATAAAGAACAACATTTGGCTTTCTTTTAAGCAAAAAACGTAATTTTTGAAATCGCTTCTAAATTTTTTTTCTCCGACCTCCAAATTGGAGATGGTGGATTTAGCCTGGATGCAAGGTGGATTTTGTGTTCAAGCCCATTTTTAACCAGGTGGAGTATCGCCAGTTAGGTTAATTAGCTAGCCAGAAAGGATAGTTGAGTGTTCAGGTGGAGTATTCACAGTCAAACTTTGATATAACGTACATCGTGGGGACCAGGGCAGGTGTACGTTATAGCAAGGTGAGGGTAGGCGACAATAGGCGAAGGTAAGCGAGGATAAGCAAGGGTAGGCGAGGATAGGCGAGGAAGGCAAGGGTAGGCGAGCGTTGGCGGGGTAGAGTAGGCGGTTTACAGTGGGGTGGATGTTCTACTCGAACAACAGAGATAGTATCCGAAACACTAATGTAAATATTTCAGTTCGATTATGACAAGCGAATTATCAGATACAAAAATAAAAATTGTATTGACACTTTACCGTACGGATATAAGTATTAGTGATTAAAAATTATAAATTTAAGGATAGTAAGCATCCAATATTCTATTTTTTTTGCAAATACTAACTCTTATTAGTACTTTAGTTTAAAAACTCAAAATTAGAGGCAAAACTATAAAAAAGTTTAGAGGCTTTTTTATTAAACAAAATATAGTCTGTTTGAGACAAGGTGAAAATATTTTAAAATTGACTATTCAGTCGAGGCTGTTTTTACTAACTAAGCTCGTGAATAGTATTAAATTCTTGTGTGTCAGATTTTTTTTCCGAAAAAAATCTAAATTTTTCTTAACATATTCATACTACAATAAAATTTCATATCAACAATTCGATTATTTTAGAATTAATTTTCCATCAATCGAAATACTATTTGATGTGATTCTCTGACCGATCCTAAGCCTTTCACATATATACAGAGTGATGCGAAAAACATGGACATTATTTAGCCTTTGTGCTAAAAATTGCGTTTTGACCTGTATTCAAATCATGACTACTAAAAATAGTACATAATAGTACATTCTGAAAATAGTACATTCTAATCAATTGTCTAGCCAAATATTTCTAAAATAAAGTTAATTCGTGGAGTTGATCAACACACAACACCCACATTCTAACACAACCCCCTCTCTAATTCTACCCCACCACCGGACTCGATTTTGTGAAAGAAGGCCAGGCGAACTCTACAAGCCTAAAGAAAAATACCTATTTTTTGAAGAGTCACTGTGATTACTGCGGTAATTGAGGGCATTGTACTCTAGCGAGGAATTTCGCTTTCGCGACCATCGTGCTCATCATGCTTTTTACTGCCAGGTAGTCAAACGTCACAGTCAGAAACTTTCGTGTTAAGTAGCATCCACTGCAAATATTTTTTTCTATAAAAAAGTTGCAAACTAAGGAATATAGGAGTAACGGGTAGAAATTGCTATAGAAAACAGATTTAATTGTTCTCGCAAAAATGCACCATTATTTTTGAACCAGCCTGTATGTCACTGTCATTGTCACTGTCATTTTCGGAAAGCCTGCAACCAACAACACATGCCTTATACTACATAGAGAAAAATGAAACATTTTTCCCCCTTGCTTGTTATACAAGGTGTTGTCAAAAAATTTCAATGTTTCGAAATGGCTGCCTTTTTCAAAGAACGATTCTCAAAATTCAATTTTTTTCAATCGATTTTTGCTGCGGAGAATATCTGTGGTGTATAATGCGATTTGTTTTGGTCCCATAGTTTGGTTTTGGCCTACCTCATCCAAATTTCATCCACATACTACCAGAACCCGAAGCAAAGGATGCCGATTAAAAACAGTGTTTTTCGACATGACATATTAGAAAAATATCAACTGCGAGAAGAATTTTTGCTAAAAACAGAATTTCAAAAATCGTTCTAGTGAAAAGGTTATGAGTGTTTCAAAAAGCTGGAGTTCCTTGATATACCCTGTGAAATCGAAAAGTTGCAATAGTGAAGGTAAAATCAAGATGTCCAACCTTTTTCACTCAAGGTATTACATTAGGCAAACTGCTTTTTGCTTTATTGTTTGCTTTTCAATCTTGATTATCATGCTCACCGAATTTTTTTTTGCAATGGTTTTGTAACTCTTTATTTATTTTTCGGAATATTTCTTATATACTCTGTCTATTTTCTTTTGAGTAGCTTCGATGCCGAGTCCTAATATTTGATCTGCCGACTTTGCATCCAATCTGCCTGGCAAATGGTCGCAACCAAATGTGTTACTTTGTTCTGGGGAGATAATAAACAGTCACATCTCTGATCTGCTTTTTGATACAAGTTTGGTAAATCACCATCCGTAACATATAGTATTTGATGCATTTGAACGTTTTTTTCACGGAGGAATTAATTCAACCTCTTTCAACGTTTGCGCTTGCTTGTCCATTAGTCTTTGCATTTTTGATGAAATTTTTTTTGGCAACTTCACAATAAGTTTACCGTCTTTTTGAGTCACTTTTTGCCGAACATATCCAGAAACTTTTTCTCTGATACATAATATATGATTGAATGTTCAGTTTTGCATCTTTGACTGTGATACCTCCGCATAGCTGACGCCAAGCTCTTCAACGGTTCTCACCTCACGATAGTATTTTTCTAGAGCATGGCTGCTAGACTTCCCACAATTTGAGCTTCGAGAATTGTGGCTCCCTTCTGCAAAGCTTATGCAAACTGCAACATATGTAACACTAGAAAGCCGGCACCTAAGCAGTAGCTCATCAATGAAGAGTCTGCAATTAAATTAAAAAAGATTAAAATTATGTTATTTCTAAATGCACATCTTTACATTGAATCGATTAAATATACTGCTCTTATTCACAGTAATTTTTTTAACAAACGCTTTCCTATAAGTAACGAAATATTCGTATTCTCTGTTGAAAATCGAGAGTTTTGATGCATACGCAGAATTTCTTGAATAAATAGGAAACATCAATATCCGATTGTAAAATTCATTCGAAAAATATGTTGAAAATCAAGATCCATTAACAACAAAAACATAGTGAAAGGTTAGTTTTTATAGCAGTTTTGAAGAAAATTTTTTATTCCGATAATGAATTTTCGACCCTACTTGGATATAACCCCCCCCCCCTCTAAATCAACTTTTTTTAAAAGTGTTTCCAAACACCTAAATCGACTTAAAATGGCCTTAGAAGTTCAAAAAGACATTTTTTGAGTTCTGGTCAATCAAAATTGAGTTTTGGAGACTTCTAAATTCTGACTTTTCACCTGTTTTATCATGTTTTGGTCACTGGAGCTGGGCAAAAATAGTCTCTAAATGCATTTTTGTTCAATAGTCTTGCTCGGAATTATGTGTAAAGGTAAGTGATTGCGCGCATCTCTAACCAACCAAGCCCCCTGCGCCCCGAAGAGGCGCAGGAGGCTTGGAAGCTTGGAATTGAGATGCACACACCCACATACCTTAGACACCAAACACTCGAGAGTGACTCTGGATGCATGAAAAAGCATGCATTCCAGAGTTTATTCATGCGGTAGGTCCAGTCAACAAACTATGTTCAACATGTTCTTTTTTGTTCAAAATCGGAACCTTTTTGATCATTTCCACAAATACAAACCTAAATCCCCTTTAAAATGGTCAAAATGGGTGATTTCGGGTGATCCTAAAACTAAGTTTTTTATAGAAAAACTTAAAAATTATGTATTTTTTGAACTCCTGAGGCCATTTTAGGTCGATATAGGGTGTTTGGAACACTTTGAAAAAAGTTGATTTGGGGGGGGGGGATATCCAAGCAGCGCCGAATTTTCTCAATCAACTTTGAATAATTTTGAGCAGGGTTCTTTTAGTAACAACCATCTGGTAAATATCATTGTCTCAGTAACTCGTGCTCAAGCTTGATTTTAAGTTAGAGTGCAGCTAAACTCAAACTGATATGGACATATACATATTAAATTTTATTGTAATATAAATACATGAAAAACATTGAAATTATTTTTTGAAAAAAAACTTACACACAACAATCTAATACTGATGCACGAGCTTCGATAATAAGAACTAAAAACAGTGCATCTTTAACTAAATAGTCAGCATTTAAATTTTAACACTATAAGAAGAAATTAAAATGGTGAACGGAATGAGCTTTTAAAGTGTTAGCGAAGAATATATCATGTGATGCATTTTTTTATAACACTTATTGCGCTTTAAAAAATTGTGGCCACACATGACATCACTTTGCAAAAAAATTCACAATTTTTGTGTGTATATTTTTAGAAAATTTTCATAGAGAAATTCATTGAATGGCATTTATTGTGCAGCACGAGAATGACACTGAATATTTTTCAAATACACAAATAAGAACTTTTTCAAATTTCCAAATCGAAATCGAATCATGAGTATTGTGAAAAACGTTAAAGCCTCTTGGTGATTGGTAAAATAGTTTTGGTAGAAATACGTAATTCCTCCAATGAGCCGCCCCCCCCCTAAATTCAAAAAACTGTTTTCTGGCATGTGTTTTTGACCCATGTTTCGAAGACCACTGTTAAGCAAGTCACCATCTATTTTGTAGCTCATCTCACTGGCTACAAATTGAGGGGTAAGTTGCAAAAAGAAGTCTGCGAAAATGTGGTCAAAAACACAATGCCAAGAACACGATTTTGAATCACAGGGGGGGGGGGCTTATTAGAGGAATTACGGTAGAATGTTTCCTGCAAAAATTGAACTGCTTTCCCGTTTTTTATCGGCACTAGAACGCCTGGTTTTTTCAAGAGCACACCCTGGTGCAGAATTTTCACACTAAATACAGAAGCAGAATTTTTTTCAAAGAATAACCATTGCGAGTCAGCTGCCCCCACGTATCAACCAAGTCATCAAATTTTTTACGGGTGAAACTTTAAGAGGGCAGTATCGTCGATTTTTATTATCGAATACAGTGATTCAGAATTTGAAAGCAAGCACAGGTTGCGGGCTTTCAAATAAGGTATCATCGAGGTATTTATGACAATTGAATGTATAAATTTTACTTCAATGAAACAATTGTGTCATTTTTTGAAAAGGTTGTTGATAGCAGTGCTGGGAGCTCGTCCTCGTCTTTCGTCCACGTCCTCGTCGACCAGGATTTTTAAAATTTTAGAAAAACCCCAATGACGTGGACGAAGACGAGGACGAGTAAATTTGATAGGTAAAACGAGGACGAGGACGTGGATTTTAAGGAGGAAGGACGAGTGTGAAATAAAGCTAATCTCTTCAAAGCTTGGAAAAAAGCTTATAATTATTTTTTGAAAAATTCGTTCATTTCATTTGTTTGTGTTTATAACTTTTGTGGCATCTAGAAAAAGAAGTTTGATCTGCTTGATCGATTTTTTAATTTAAATAATTAATGATCCACTATGTCTTGCTTTCGTGAAAACTGCAGTCGTTCATCCACCAAAGCTTGACTTTTTTTCAGAACGACGGTTTTTTTCAGAGTTTTTTTTTTGAGTTTTTAATTTTTTTACTGAATCTCACTGAAAATGAAAGTCTTAGTGAGAATCAAGCCAAAATAGAACTTTTTTGAGGATGAAAACTTTTTTTTTTTGCTGGTTACTGAGAGTGACTGCAAACAAAACGTATCTTCACAAGCTCTGAGTGAGAGTGGAAAATTTTTTTGTCCTGACAGTCAGTGAGTGAGAGTGAGAATTTAAAAAAAGCTGTGCGTGATAGTGAGTGAGATTCTCAGTGAAATTCTCACTCGGACTGAGCGCAGCAAAACACTGCTATATTCGAGTAATGGCTCCAACCATGTTCCATACAGCAGAACCTAGCTGTGACCCTCCGCTCAATATATTGCTATGTAATTTTCAGGAGTCATGATTTGAATACAGGTCATAACACATTATTAGCACAAAGGCTAAATAATATCATGTTTTTTGCATCACTCTGTATATATGTGAAACTCAGGGTCGGTCAGAGAAATCACATCAAATAGTTTTTTCGGTTGTATGGAAAATTAATTCTAAAATGATCGAATTGTTAATATGGAAGTTTATTGTAGTATGGAATATGTTAAGAAACATTAAGATTTTTTTGGAAAAAATCTGACACACAAGAATTTAATACTATAGCGAGCTTAGATAGTAAAAACGTAAAAACAACTTCTTATGTAGTTTGGCATGTGTTGGTTGGTTGCAGGCTTTCCGAAAATGACAGTGACAATGACAGTGACATACAGGCTGGTTCAAAAATAATGGTGCATTTTTGCGAGAACAATTAAATCTGTTTTCTATAGCAATTTCTACCCGTTACTCCTTATATTCCTTAGTTTGCAACTTTTTTTTATAGAAAAAAATATTTGCAGTGTGGATGCTACTTAACACGAAAGTTTCTGACTGTGACGTTTGACTACCTGGCAGTAAAAAGCATGATGAGCGATGGTCGCGAAAGCGAAATTCCTCGCTAGAGTACAATGCCTCAATTACCGCAGTAATCACAGTGACTCTTCAAAAAATAGGTATTTTTTTTCTTTAGGCTTGTAGAGTTCGGCCTGGGCCTTCTTTCACAAAATCGAGTCCGGTGGGTGGGGTAGAATTAGAGAGGGGGGTTGTGTTAGAATGTGGTGTGTTGTGTGTTGATCAACTCCACGAATTAACTTTATTTTAGAAATATTTGGCTAGACAATTGATTAGAATGTACTATTTTCAGAATGTACTATTATGTACTATTTTTAGTAGTCATGATTTGAACACAGTCAAAACACAATTTTTAGCACAAAGGCTAAATAATGTCCATGTTTTTCGCATCACTCTGTATATATGTGAAAGGCTTAGGATCGGTCAGAGAAATCACATCAAATAGTATTTCGATTGTATGGAAAATTAATTCTAAAATAATCGAATTGTTGATATGAAATTTATTGTAGTATGGAATATGTTAAGAAACATTAAGATTTTTTTGGAAAAAATCTGACACGCAAGAATTTAATACTATTAGCGAGCTTAGATAGTAAAAACGTAAAACAGCCTCGGCTGAATAGTCATTTTTAAAATTTTAAATACCTATAACAAGAACAAGAAATGATGAACGAAATGAGCTTCAAAAGTGAAAGTAAAGAATATATCGTGTGATGCTTCCAAAATTTTAGGCTTTACATCACATCACTTTACAAAAAAAATTTTTAATTTTGTGTGTGTCTTTATTTTCGGGAAATTTTATTGAAAAATTCTTTAAAATTGCATTTATTTGACAGCACGAGATGACGCTCAATATTTTTCGAATATACAAATGAGAAGTTTATAAATTTGCAAATCAAATTTTATAATTAATCTGAGAATAAGTGAAAGCTTCTGGTGATACAAAAAAATAATTCTAGTAAAATAGAATGTTATCGTATAAATACAAAAAAGATAAAAGAAGGTGGTTTAAAGGAGCATGCTTTCCTAGTGCAACGGCAATTGTTGATTTTTGAATTCCCGGGGACATAAAAAAAATAAAATAATTATCAAATAATTTGCGCAAAATATTTTTCAAACGCAAACAATTATTTTTGGCAGTCATTTTTGACTTCTCAATTGAATTTTGGTCGGGTCCGCCGAACCGCTCTTACTTTGTGGTCGCCCTTTTGGTTTTTTTGGATAGCCAGTTGAGCTATAGTGTTGCATCTATATTTATTTCTTTTTTTTTTAGGAGAAGAAGCCAAGTCTTTGCCTCAAAAACTATTAGATAAGTTTTATCGATTATTTGCTGTCTTTTTCTTGTGTGTTTGTGTTTTTCTAGTATGATATCGACTTCGAATTATGATGGTGGTCTTCATCCTGATATGCCGAAGACATTGAGAAATGCATACATCCTAACCTGCAATGTCTTTTTGGAATCCGAGGAAATGTAAGGCTTTAATTTTTTTGGTCTATTAGCGATCTAATACTTTATCTATTTTCAGCGAAGTCAATCTGTGCTGTATTACAAGAGCGCTTCTGAACGGGAGCGATTTCTGCAAGCTGAGCGTGAATACATCACTCGTCGAGTCCACGAGATCATTGATCTAACAAAACAGGTGTGTGGCAATGGCAAAGAAGGCAAGCTTAAGGATATGTGGTCACAAATCAAAAAGTCTGTTCTTCATTGTCCCGAATGTTGACCATATAATGTCTTTGTGATTGCAGGCAATTGACCCTCCATCTCTCGGTCTACTGGCTCAAAATGGAATTCTGAGAAATCATCGTGTTAAGCTTTTAAACATGGAGCGTCTTCAATTTGCTTGTGGTGGAGAGGCAGTCAATTCGGTGATGGTATGACTCCTGATGTGCTGGGCTCAGCTGGAAGTGTGTATGTGTTCTGTTAGTCTGACAGTCTATGACTTTTATTGTTTTTCAGGTAAATATCGCTTTTTTTGTCAGGTAAATTTTATTTTTTCACACAATTCCTACTGCAGATAGCTGGACAAAGTCGTAATGCACGTAACATCACAATTTTATCTGTATATGTGCCGATTTTTTACTTTGTCGGGCTACATGAGGTCCAAATACTACTCTCTATGTGCCTTCGTACTCTATATCTCGAGACAGTATGGCTAGGCCTGTGTAACATAACTGTCGGAGTACGTTAACTTCTATAAGAGGCTGCCTAGCGAGAGTGGTTATAAGCCTCAAAATATTTTACCGAAATGGTCCTACTAGGTTTATATCATTTATTTTCAGGCACGATACTGACGGGGATAGGCCAGTTCGCGACGATTTGGTTCTACAGTCGACGCTCTTTATAAGATACATCTCCCTATAAGATACAGCAAATTTTGGTCGCGATTCAGGCGACTGTATATACATTCGACTGTATATACATTTTGGACGGCCAGTTCCCGACCCTCTCGAGTCGACGATCGGCGGCCAAGAGACTCTATACAGACTCTCTGACAAAAAGAGACTCTATAGCCCTAGTTAACAAAACTATGTTCACTGCTGCCTGTTTTTTTACTCTTATTGGGCATCCAAATGTATATACAGTCGACGCTCCCTATAAAAATACCCTAAATCGAGGGCTGAAAAAAGGAACAGCCCTTATATTTCCCTCAACCGCGACCAAATCGACCAAAATTGCTGTATCTTATAGAGAGATGTATCTTATGGAGAGTGTATCTTATAGAGAGCATCGACTGTAGAGCAAATCGTCGCGAACTCGCGAATATCTAGGTCACTGTAAATATTTAGGTCACTGAGATATATTCTTTTAGCGTCCTAGGCTATTCAGGTTCTGAGCTACCGTTTGTATTTATTGTCTTTTATGGACTGTCCTGTGTTTTAGCAAAAGAATGAAGAACTATCTAATATAGCTGTGTAGATTATCACTTGTGTAGGTCATAATCACAGTAATTACCGGCTTTGAACCGTAGTGTGCTACAAAGTGACTATTACAGTGACCTAAATATTACATAGTTGTGCTTGAATAGATCAAGTACAAGAGCACAGTTAAATTTTCTACACATCTAAATGTTAGATAGTTATTTATTATTTCGTTAAAACACCAGGATAGTCCGTAAAAGAGCATATAAACAAACGGTAGCTCAGGACCTGCATAGCCAAGGACGGTAAAAGATTATTTCCCTGATGTGAACAAGATACCTGAGTGACGCATCATACCTGAAAATTAGAAAGATGAACTCCAAAAGGTCATTATGGTAAATAATATGTGACTTATAATCACTTTAGCTAGGCAGCTTCTTACATGAAGTTGACGTGCTCCGACAGTTATGTTACAAGGGCCTAGCCATACTGTCTATAGATGGAGCACGAAGGCACATAGAAAGATAATGCAATACGCGAAATACACTACGCAAGTATGTGCACAGGCAGTACTTTTACAGGCTCTAGTAAAAATTGTCTTCATCATAAACCGTGATGGATTATGCAAATTACGGCTCGGGAAGGGCGGCCCGTGCACTTGCCTAACACTACGACCACATACAATTGCCAAAGTCTGTAGCTTCCACGTAGACAAAAAATAATCGTATATGGCTAATTCACGGATTTGAGGCTACATTCACTTATTACTTTGTGAGGCATGTGCAGTCGCAGTGAGATTAAAAAAAAAGTTACCTGACCAGAGAATCGAGAAAAAAATTAGAGACCACCATCTAGCGCCTGTCCAACTATTCCTAGCCTTCGAGTACTGTTCAGTCCTAATGTACCATATGAATCCTTTAACTAGCACTGGCTCTGACACGAAGTTGTGAAGCACACGTCATTGAGGTCGAAAATTTGGCAGCAGCTTCCCTTCTATAATAAACCAGCATAAACAATTATGGAAAAATTTTAATTGGCAACTAACCACATTTTTACAAAGAAAAGCTTAATCCCGTGACCGACTCAAGAAAGCAAAGTAGCGCCGCAGAGAAAGCCCAATCAGATCTCGTACAATCCGCATGAGCGCCCTCGCAAACAACCTGAACAGGAGAAACAAAAGAAAAGAAAAAGACGGCGAATAATGGATAAAAACTTATTTAATGAGGTTCGAGGCGAAAACTTGGCTTCTTCTTTTAATAATCTGAAGCAAAAAAGACATAAAATAAGATATAGCCACTATAGCTCAACTGGCTATCCAAAAAAACCAAAAGGGCGACCACAAAGTAAGAGCGGTTCGGCGGACCGACCAAAAATTCAATTGAGAAGTCAAAAATGACTGCCAAAAATAATTGTTTGCGTTTAAACAATATTTGCGCAAATTATTTGATAATTATTTTATTTTTTTTGTGTCCCCGGGAATTCAAAAATCAACAATTGCCGTTGCACTAGGAAAGCATGCTCCTTTAAGGAGTACACGCTTTTTCATTTTAAAATGGTGAAATATAGTTGCGAAAATAAAATAGAATGAAAAGAAAGCTTGAAAAAACAATTTTCAATATTCTTCTTAAATGTTTTACACAAGTATAGATTTACACAATGAAAATAAAACATTATTCATTGTTTGCGACTATTCTAATGTATTCCAGAAAGCTCAGTGTATGAAAAAATTATTTAGTGTGAAATATCTTCAAAAAACAAAAGTACGTTACTCGTATTTTTTATCTTCAATCAATCATTTCATTAAAAATAAAATACAAGACTGAGTAATGTTGATAAATTTTCTGGAAAAAACAGTTTTGGTCTACTTTTATCATACCGAAATTATAAAAAAAAATATAAATAAAAGTGTCACGAAATAAAATATTATCTTTAGATCGGAAACAAAATCTGTCTGATAAAATAGCCAAAAAATAATAAATTCGAAATCGATCAGTCAAACTGCTTCTATAAAGTCACTGTCATAATTTAAATTTCATTTGAACTTTCCAATAAGAAAAAACTTTTCTCGTGGTTTCGTTAACTTATGTTCGATATGTATCGAGCAACAGCCCTGACAAATAGGTTCTTATCAGAAATGCCAAAAGTAGTAAAATACATACGATTAATGCATTTTTTTCTTGACTGAAACGTTATAAATCAAACCTTCTATGCTAGAGTCTAAACTATCTAATACGCTGAATGATTCACTCACTTGCAAAGCAAGCTGCGGAATAGATACAAAAACTTTTTCGTGCAGAGAGAATTGCTGACTCATCAAAGTGATAGTGAAACATGCATCGATTATATAATCATTCCATAAAGGGCAAAGTAAAAAAAGTAAAAAAAATGCGTAAAGAAACTCTTTTTGCCCAGCTCCAGTAACCCAATGGGGTAGAATACTTAATACAAGGTAATTTACCTCGGTCCCCTAAGGTAAAAAAGTCACATTTTGGTCAAATTTCGAGCGCTAACGAAATGAATATTGATGTTGATATGGTCGAAAGTTCAGAGTCTAGGCTTTTGATCCACGCAAGACATTTCCCTGCAGACCAAAGATTGAAATTTTCTTCTTCAGATATTTTTAAGAAGTTTATAGAAATGAGTGATTAGCAGTGATTTAACGACTTATTGGTGATGTTAGATATTCAAATGAAAGCTGAGCCTTGCAGCTTTCATTAAAATAGCTAACATCACTAATAAGTCGTTAAAATCACTGCTAATCACTCATTTCTATAAAGTTTTCAAAAATATCTAAAGAAAAATATTTCAAAGTTTGGCCCGCAGGGAAATGACAAGTGCTGCTAATTTAAAAAAAAGTCTTACGTGGATCAGAAAGCGCAGACTCTGAACTTTCAGATTCATGAATAAATTGTCAAATTCGAAAAAATTTGAATAAAATAATTGAAATTAAGAAACTGGCACTTTGGGGAAAAAGTGGGATATGGTTTTTTCTGGTCCGGAGTACACCATAGCGTGCCTGGGCGATAAAGGTGAACCATTTTATATGAGGCTGTTTTACGTCGTTTCGATCACTGGAGCTAGCAAAAATAGCTTCTATATAGAAAAGTTTAAAACCAAGAGGCAAAATGGTGGTGGCAGGAATTGAACCAGCATCTTCCATTAGTCCGGGTTGATATGCTAACATTACACTACGCCGCCACCTCTTCCTTTTTTCTTGAAAATCTGCTCTTTTTACACCTTCCCTTTTTTCACCAGACTATCCTCAGGCTGCTATATCTCTGTGGTTTTTAGAGCTTACATCAACTTTTTGGTTTTCATCAGAAATCACCATTAACTCTCTTCTGCTGCTATAAATCTCGCAGGCAAAGAAGCTGACCTAGACACAGCAGGTAACTACATAGACCTCATGTGGACCCGAGAGATCATATGACTGTATGTTGTGAACTTTGTTCACTATCCTCCTCCGGATGAACCACATGTTGCAACAAGAAAAGTTCAGGGAGGAAGAGTCAAAATAGTGGTGGCAGGAATCGAACCTGGAACAATTCATAATCGAGGGTGGGGCGCTTTTTAAATAGTCTAACTGTGGTCATTAATCGTTTTGCTAACGACTTAAAAAATATTTCAATACTTCATGAGCGAGTTTTTAAAATTTGATTCTTCCAATTGATTTTCTTGCCGAAAATATCTTCTGGTGTATGCTTTTTTTCTCCTTCAGTTTTGGTTTAGCTCATCTAAAAGTTATTCACATACTAACAACTCGGACCACAGTTGATATGACTTACTAGAAAATATCGTCTGCGAGAAGAATTGATTGCCGAAAACAGAATTTCAAAAATCGTTCTATTAAAAAGTAATGAGAATTTTAAAAGCTGAAATTTCCTGATATACCCTGTAAATAAAAATTTTACGATAGTGAAACTGTAATTAAGATGTGAAACTCTTTTCCTCAGGTTTTGCACTGGGCAAACTGCGTTTTGCTTTATTGTCTGCTTCTTTCACTTCATCATCATGCTCACTTAATGTTGTGTTCTTGAGAGCTGAGAGAGAGAGCAGAGCGAACCAACAAGATAGTTTATAACGGACCGGAATGATAACAATAGAGAAGAGAGGGACACGAGTCAACAGAAGACTCGATGTCCTGTCAAGACAATAACAGATACGAATAATCTTTCCACACAACATCTCCCCCTTAGCCTAAGATCCCCATGAGATAAATAAGTGAACTTATTGAATTTAGATATAAATATAGGTGCCCCGGAACTAGACTACTTAAAGGCGAGCCAGACCAGAAGAGTGGGACACCCTCCAAACAACTAGAAACTAGACTACTTACAGGCGAGCCAGACCTTAGAGGAGTTGCTTGGGGATAGAGTTTTAGATAGTTAAGAGTCGAAAGATATGAGGACTAGCAGAGAGGGGAGACCTTACAAAAGTGGAGACATGAATAAGAGAGCGATAAGATGAATTGATTCCTTTGTAGAGCAGAGATTCTTTAGAGTCGCTTCATTGGATCCAAATCTCCACCAGGCTGGATGCTGAGCACTTGTCTTGGCTGGCGAGGTCGAAGCAGAGCGACGGATGACTTGAGCCATGGGAGAGACAGGTGGAGATCGATTCGGCTTCGGCATCGTATTGCGGACCACCAAGGGCTGACGAGACGCAGAGAGATGACACATTTGAGCCAGAGAAAAGAGCGGCGAGGACTTGTAGAAGGAGTTTCCACTTGAGTCTTATCCGCCAAGTTGTTGATGTCTGAGAGAGCGACGCAGCACGGAGCCACAGAGAGCGCGGCGAATAAGAGTGGAGAGGAACTTGCACTTGAGTTTTATCCATAAAGGCTGTTGATGTCGGCAGAGCGACGCAGCACTTGAGCCACAGAAGAGCGCGGCGTAGAGGAATTTGGAGCACTGCACTTGAGTCGATCCAAACGAGAGCTGTTGAGCAGCGAAGCGGGATGTTGGCAGGCTTGATTGAAGAAGGCTGAAGAATTTGAGCAGAGATAATTCTTTTGAAGGCTGATGAGCTTTCTTCCTTTCCTCCCTTATTTGGAAATGAGTTGAGAGATGCGACATTTGGAATTTTTGCCAGCTAGAAGACTTGCACTGGAGATTGCTTCTTGAGTCGGCATTCGGCTGTTCTGTATGAGCGAAAGATATTGGCAGAGATTGAGTTCGTTCCACAGATTGAAGAGCTCAGAGAGAGAGATTGCGTCATTTCCATTCCTCAACTGGGATCGAGCGCATTTCTGAGATGCTTTGAGAACTGAGAGCGCCAATCGGAAGAATTTGAGCAGAGTCTGGCCAAGGCTTTGATTAAATCGAAAGCTTTGATCCATGGTCGGCCCACCAGAATCGAATAATTGAACCCCTTGAGCAAGCACTAGGTTGATTGATGATTTGGTTCTGAAAAATGACGTTGAGTTTGACCGTGCAAGGAGCTTGAATGAGTGGCCAGTATAGCTTCTTCCTTCTTGTAGTCGGCTAAAGCGGCGGCTTTCCAATTTGATTCCAGTTTTGAGTTGTCAGGATGGTTTTCTTCGGCACCGGTATCCGGAGCAGATTGTTGCAATTGGACTGAGCTGAGGACCAGCGAAAGCTTCATGGAGGCACTATCTGTTTAATAGGAGAGGATTGAGCCACACCTGGGAATATGTCATTTATGTGCATAGCGTTTGAGTTACCTCAATGGTAACTCAAACGCTATTCAAACGCTATTAAAACGCTATTCAAACGCTATTCAAAATTATTAGTTGTCAGAAATTGACTCTTCGGAAGCTGATGTAATGTGTCTTTCAGATGAAGTTTACAGACGGCATTCTGTGACGACATTGAGATCGATGATGATCTCTGCACCACAGCTGTCGCACACGCCATCAAAGCTCTTTTGACTTGATTGAAGCATGCTTGCGTTTGAATTTTCGGAATTTGGTTCCCAATGTTGAGAGCGGAAAGCTTTGGAGCTGGCTGAGAGCGGACTTTGCATCCTTGCGTCTTGGAATTTGAGCGATGGCAGCGGATAGTTGATACGAGTTCATTTGCTTTGAGAGCTGATCGAGATCGGAGTTGAACATGGACTGCTTCTTGCATTCTTCACCAGTTCATTGAGAGTGATCTTCTTATTTTCAGCTTCAGCTCTTTCATAAGATGGATGCACTTGCCGTTGACCGCACTGATCTTGCATACCAGAATGAGGATGAGGCACTTTGGTCTTCTTCGTCCATAGCACCCAGCTTGGCCAATTTCACTGAAGCATTTACTTGTGTAGCAAAGGAGATGAGGTCTGAGCACATTTTGAACTTGCTTTAGAGCTTCATAGCGGCGGGATGACGAGAGAACGAGTTGAAGCAAAAGAGATTTGAGGAGGCCACCACTTCTTGATAGGCTTTTCGTACGGACCCTTAGCTGGATGCATCGGCGTACTTCCTAAAAATCACACTCGGAAAGTTTACCAATTAAAAGTTTGACCTTTGACTCGTCCGGAAGTGAAGCACCATCTGTTTCAATGAGCACTGATAGCGTGCATACATTGTCGAAAGTGAGATCTTCCATGGATTGTAGACGAACATTCCATTCTAGCTGGAGAGAGGAAACCAGATAAAGAGAATGTTTGCAAGCTGCTCCTGGCACAAGGCATTGTCACCTTGAGGATTAAGAGGTGCACCCAAGGCTGGAACAATTTCTTTGAGAGATTGGACAAGGAGCTGATTTTGCTGCGCTTGAATTTCATTTTGCTGCGCTTGGGCTTGAGCTTGAGCCTGAATTTGAGCTTGCTGAGCTTGAGCTTGGATTTGAGCTTGGATTTGAGCTTGAGCTTCGAGGATTGTTTGAGCTGATCAAATCCATTTGACTGCGCCAATTGTTGTGTTCTTGAGAGCTTAGAGAGATAGCAGAGCGAACCAACAAGATAGTTTATAATGGAACCGGAATGATAAATAGAGAACAGAGGACACGAGTCAACAGAAGACTCGATGTCCTGTCAAGACAATAACAGATACGAATAATCTTTCCACACAACACTTAAGTTTTCTTTTTGCAATTATTCAGTAACTTATTTTTCAGTTATTTTTCGAAGTATTTCTAATATACTTTGTCTATTTTATTTTCAGTAGCTTTATGCTGAGTTCTAATATTTGATCTGCAGACTTTCTATCCAATCTGCCCGACAAATAATCGCAAATATAAATTTAAAAAAAATTAATTCATTGATATAAAAGCTTATTGTAGTAACGAGCTTCATAAGTGACAGCAAAAAAATATATGATGTGATGCATTAAAATTTTTGGCTTTATCCGAATCATTTTTACAAAAAAATTTAACTTTCTGTGTGTTTATTTTTGGGAAATTTAAACTTTAAAACTTTAAAAAAATTTTTAAATCATATTTGTTTCGCACAGCACGAGAATAACGCTGAATATTTTTCAAATATACAAATGAGAACGTTATAAATGCGCAAATTGAAATTTATAATAAATCTGAAAATAAGTGAAAGCTTTCTGGTAATACAAAAAATAATTCTAGTAAAATTAGAATGTTATCGTATAAATACAAAAACGATAAAAAGAAGATGATTAGAGAAGTACAGGCTTTTTTATTTCAAATGGTAAAATTGTAGTCGTAAAAATAAAATAGAATGAAAAGAAAGCTTGAAAAAAACAATTTTAATATTCTTCTTAAATGTTTTTACAAAAATTATACTTTTACACTAAAAACAATAAAAATGATTCATTAACACTGACTTTTCTAATAATTCGAGAAAGCTCAGCGTATGAAAAAATTATTTAGTGTAAAATATCTTTAAAACACAAAAGTGCGTGACTTGTATTTTCATCTTTAACTTATTATTTCATTAAAAAAAAATAAACGCATAAATGCTTATAAATTTCTGGAATCTGTCTGATAAAATAGCTAAATATTTAAAAACATTGAAAAATATAATATTTTTAAAAACAATCAGTCAAACTGCTTCTTTAAGATCACTGCCGTAATGTAGAATTTCATTTGAACTTTTTCACAAGAAGAACTTTTCTCGTGGTTCTGTTTGTATACTAATGAATGTGGATCGATGATTTGCCTGCAACTTATGTTTCGATTAATTAATTAAAATTGTTTTAATCTTTAGAACTTTTTTCGTCGAGACTTTCAAGGAAGTTTATGCTTGTTTGAAAGCCCTTACCTTAGCATTATAGACATACACTTTTGTTATCAGAAAAGATTTAATTTCGGTTGTGAAAAAATTGATTGAAACATGTGACATTTTTGAATCAAATTGTCAAGCAATTTGATTCAAATTTTGATTTTTGTGCTATACAAAAATCTTAGCTTCATGTTGCAGCAAAGATGTAGGGCTACAAATAAATATTATATCCTAAAACTCGCAGTAACAGGTTTTTTTTTCTGGAATTTTTATCACTTTAAAATTTTTTCTCCTGAAAAAAATAATTTTCTGAACTTAACAGTAATTTGTCTCGACAAGCACACTTTAACACGATGTCTTTATTCGGACATTTTATGGAAACATTTGAAAATTGGGCTTTTTCATGACGACAACAGGTGAATTTTTTCCACAATCAGCAACAGTTTTTTAACTTTGATGTTTTTGCAAAAAAAATATAATTTGGTTCCATTTTTTAAAAGACAAAAATCTCTCTGAGAATCTTTCAACTGGCTTATTTATTCATATATGAGTGTGAGTGACCATAAAAATTTGCATAAAAAAATAAGTTGATATATTAATTAAAAAAGTGACGCCCTTTATACAAAGAGCATGGCACTGACATGTTTGAAAGGTAGTACGAAGTACGAACTAAAATACAGGTATTTATAAGTCACAAAGCAAATACTGGCGCTTTACTACTAAAAAACCGGATTTTAATGTCTTTTAATAAAAAAGACAATGTGAAAAAAAAATTTTAAATTATTTCCTGAATACCTGATGCTTTTTTATACAAAGTAAGAACCGAAATTTTCGTAGTACGATGTATTAATGTATTATACAAGCTTAAAATTTTCGTTGTACGAGGTACGAGTACGAAGTACGGCGGTTAAATTTAGCAGTACGAAGATTTTTTAAAAAAATGTATTGTGGAACAGCTGAGATTCAGGGTTTCACACGATAATTAATAATTTCAAATAAGTTTACGCACAAATTGCAGAAAAACATAGAGGAAAACCAAATTTTGGTATTAGAATAATGGTAGCATCCATTGTAATTTGTCAATGACTTAGGCGGGCAAGGTTTGTAAAAGAAGCCAACATGCTACAATAAGTCGACATGCTCTAATAAGCCGAAATGCTACAGAGTATTTGAAAAATAATCCGACTTCTAAAAAAGTACGAATTTAATCGGAATTTTTATTTCTGAGACACCACAATACGTAAAAATTCTTCAGCAATTGGAATCACGGAGCAGAATTCAATAAAAATGCGTAGTCGTTAAGATATGACTTGAAGTTGGAGTAAAGTTAATGGTCTTTTTTAAAAATGTTCACACTTCAACTTTAGATCATATCTCAGCAACTACGCGATTTTTTCAAATTCTGCTTCGTGATTCGGATTGAGGAGGAAGTTTTGCGTACTAACGTGCTCAGAATAATAACTTTCAGATAAAAATGGGTACTTTATATTTATGATAGTTCTAGGTAAAAAAAGATGAAAAGAACCTATTTAAAGAAAAATTTACTGGGTCTCCCTGTTCTTTTGATAACACCAAAAGCAGCTTTCAGAGTTACTTCTTTTTCGTCTCAAAGCTGCTTATTGTTGTTATCAAAAGAACAGGGAGACCAAGGGAATTTTTCTCTAAATCGTTCTTTTTATCTGTAAGAAACACTGGTAAAGTTATTGCACCAAATTCCCATTGAAAAAGGTCCAAATTTTTGATTAAGTTTCAATTAATTTATTTAAAAACCTTGCAAATCTTATCATGACCGAAAGATAAGAAAATGTTCGTACAAAGCACACCCGTATTCTACTTATAACTATAAAGCTTTTTCATTTTCTCAGTATTCAAACGATGGAGCATGCAGGAAACAATACAGATCTAGTCATTAAGTTTGACCAAATTGTTGCAAATGGTATATGACAACACCGCATCGATTTTATTCTAGTTTACGTACACAAAAAAAGATTCGTCCCTTGGTTCCCATCGTGGTTGTATTTTTAAAAATCATTCCTTCTCCAATGTGGTTTTCATGTTTCAAAATAGTTCTGATTAAATCCTAAAAGAAATTTTAAAAACACCTTCTTGGTGTTGAAGAGTGAAAACCTTTTCAAAAGTATATTCACCCTTCCAAAAAGCTTTAATTATAAAAACTGACAAAATACTAGATGCTATGATTCGAATTCTCAAATGAATCATGAAAAACCGTGAAACTCCACCTGATCACCACGATTAGAAAAGTTTTATTTATTCTTACAAAATATCTTTGTAGCAGAAATACTTTTTCAAGAAAAATCGTAAGAGGAATTACAGTGAAATTTATTGAAAAAAACACAGAAAGAACCAGGGCAATTTTTCCATTGCGTAGCTCAAACTAGAATAGAGTCGATGGTATTTCATACCGCTTAAAAATTTGAATAAATTAGTCTTGATTTTTAGATAAACAATCTGCACCTATACTCTACCAATGTTAGCCTGTCTGACCAGAGAGGAGCTGATCAACTTAGCTTTATTAGCAATCTTTTATTACAATTTATTGCCAAACGCTTTCCCAATTCTCCACATGTAACTTTATACTTGTTACGTCTCAATTTAAAAATGATTACGGCTATCAATGCTTGCACACCGAAAATAAAAATGTTTTCAAATATTTTCAATGGACCAAGCAAATAAATACTTGCGATTCAAACGCACCTTGATTTCATTGACGTCAGTAGAGCAGCCATTACAACCTTAGAACAAATGAAGCACCTGTGGGATGGTCAAACCTTAGGAATTTTTTTTCGACCAGTCCATTCCAGAAAGCTTTCTGTGCCACGTTTTTGTGCCAGTGTTGAGAAGCCTGTGTAAGAGTTCCAGATGCTTAAAAAGACTTACACTATCTATAAAAAACGAAGAACTTCAAGTGGGAAGAACTTTTTTACTGAATATCTTAACTGTTCCTAATGAAAAACTGGAATTGGAAGGATTTTTATGTGAACCAGACGATATTGCTGAATATTTGCACTCTGCTAGCATCTTTCAAAAAAGTAAAGACTTATATATGTACTATTTTGCGGAATCAACCAAGAAAAAAGAAGTAGACTACTTGAAAAAATCAAACAGGTTAGTTGTTTTATGAGAAACTCTATATTAACGAGTGCCCAAAGACTTCGTAGCTGAATTTTGAGCTGACTACAATTGCAACTCGTTATAACCAAGTTCTAAATAACGAATTTCGAGATCGGAAGTTTTTTCCCTGCTTGGTCCGACACTTTTTTAAGCTTCCTTTTTTTATAAACTTTTGTCAGTTCTGTTCTGACAGTCTTGTTTCAAATATCGCAAGGAACCCAATTTCGGCGGTCGTTTTTTTGAAAATTCTATTTTTTTTTGAGAAAGCAACAATTTGATATAAGGAACTCGTTTTATAAAACTCTTGTCTTTTTATAGAGTTTTAGCTTTTTTGATAACAAAAAAAAACTGAATTCACAAGAATGATCGGCAAAATCGAAACCCTTGCAATACTTGGGACCAGTATGTCGAAACAGAAATAGCAAAAGCTGAAAAAATGGGTGTAAAAAAGGCGTCAAAGCCGGTAACTTGGCGGTCCCTTGAAATTCATTATAACGAGTTCTAACTGTATTAAAAATCAAAGTTTTGCTACAAGAGTAGGTAGAGTAAGAGTAGTAAACGTAAGTTTGTAGCTTGTTCATACTTGCTAGAAAGTATATAAAGCTGTTTGAAATATTTCAGAATAGCAATAATTTAGCTCCAACACTTTGCAGGTCATTTTGCGATTTTGATAAACCCTTTTTTGTCGAGCCAAATACAAAATGCTACACAGCATTTGATATAGCGATAAAAACTACAAAATCGTGTGGTGTTTATAGAGATAATTAAAGCCGAAAAAATTTGCCATTAAAAAAATCAAAAGTTGACTGCTTTGTTCGCCAACATTTTCACAGAAAGTCGAATTTTGATTTCTGACATTTCTGACTTGTTTTAGTTATCTTATTTTTTGTGAACATTTTCAAGACAGAACAGAAAAAATATACGGTCAGAATTTTTTCATGCACAATGTTCGGAATCTTGTTTGTTGTTCGACTGTATGCGCATTTCAATAATCGATCAAAACTGAATTTTTCAGAATTTGAAAATCGCACTGCAGCATGCTCTTACACACTTCAGATTGAGAGCGACTCATCATCTTATCACAATCAATGGGACGATATAGTTTCAGAACAGCTTGAGAACACCGAACTTCAGAATATTTACAAATTAACCAAATGAAAGATTCTTTAGAAGTTAAAAGATATCAAAACACATAAAATGTGTCTTTTTCTTGATGTTTTACTATATTTCTATGTTTGTTTTTGCTTTTTCAATATTCTTGCTGTAACGAATTAAATTTCATGTACAAAGTATGTGAGTGGCAATCCAAATCGGCTGCTACACTAACAAAGTCACTAGTAAAACAAAAAATTGTCGTTAGGTAGGTTTTTTTGTCAGTAATACAGAATAATGGTTAAAAAATAAGAATTCACTAGATTGTAATAAAGTAACAGCATAAGAGTAGAATTTATAGTGTTATCCGGATGAATTCTTTTCTGCGTATAAATTAATAAAACATCAAAAAAACTTTATATTTTTTATAAACTTTAAGAAATACAATTTTCAAGACTGATATTTTTTACAATTCATTCTGAACATTAATAGTATTAATGATATGCTGAAAAAATTATAAATTTGAGACCATAAAATATTTTTTTGTAAAAATGAATAAAAAATTCAATGCATTTAGCTTATGTCGAAAGCAAAATTTACTGGGAATGGTTGAAAACCATCGATGAAGAAGTCGAAAAACAGTACTGCACTACGATTACATAGGCGTTTAAACTTGAAAATACACTGAGTGGTTCAGATGCTCGGTGTAAACCACACTGCTCAACAGGCAATCAGCTTTTTTACGCAGAGAAAATAGCTGATTCACCTCACTAAATGTACATTTTGCGTTTGTTTCCTTCTTGTTTTTCAAAAAAGATTGCAATGCTAAAAGCTGAAACAACAGGGAAGTATGTTCTATTATTAAAGTTCATACTGCAATCTCTTACTCGGAATTAAAATTTCACTGAGCCTTGACGGTTCTCAGAGTGGATGATTAAAAAGATATTATAATTTATTATTATTAATTATTATTATAATTTAATATTTAAAAAATATTATAATTTACCGTATTCCTCTAATTGCACCCCCCCCCCATCCAATTGCACCCCCCCCTCTAATTGCCGCCCCACTCTATTTTTTCAAAACCGTTTTCAACCTTTTTTTGCACAATTTTTTGGCGGTTAGTTATTAATAAGAAGATGTGTCCAAGATCATTGTTTGCTGAAGAGGTATATGTAAGCAGGATCGAAAAATATTCAAGTGAACAATAAATCTACAACAACAAGTCTACCTCAAAAGGGGGGGGGGTGGTACTTTATATGCGCATCGCCTTAGGTCGAAGGTTCGACTACCACTGGCTGCATACCTTATTTTTTCTTCTTTTATTTACAAGTTTGGTGTCAAAATGTAGCTAAGATGTTCAGCTTTCATTGGAGCTATCATATAGATAAAAAGTTTGTATAAAGTTAGAGCTAAAATTTAAAAAACATTGAATTCGATGAAATCCTCAATAGTATTATAAATCAAGCATTCAATTGCGACCATTTTCATCTTCACTATCAGCAAATGCTGTAATTTGGAGATTTCATGCACATGACTGGCTGTATTATATTAAACATCAGTAATAGTTTTTAAAATATTAGCTCTAACAAAATATTACTTTCTACCTTGTATGATAACAGAATGAAATCTCATGATCTTGGCTTTATTCCTGTATATGAAACGTGTGACTTGTCGAAAAAATGCAGAAATATCAATCAAAGCAGTAGAAGAAAACCCGCAAAACTATCGATTATCAAAGCTTTTTATCATTCAAATAGTACTGTGCAAGAGTTAAGACGAAAACAATAACCTGAGTATAACATTAAGTTAGATATATGATAAGTTTATAAGAATTCATATCAAAATGCGGTTTTGGATCTCAGTTTTGTAACAAGCTATAATCTGACTTACTTAGATCTACCTTACTAAAAAACTCCATTTTGTACCCACATAAAGCCTGAATCATTCAATTCTGCTTCAAAACAATTTTTTGGCATTCACTACTTTTAATTTGGTGTTCTGTTTTTTTATTTGAAAAAATATTTTTTTCCCAAAATAAGAACTATTATTATGAGCCTTGTTCAAAAAAATTTTTGCAAACTATTCGGATAATACGAGCAAACGCCTATGTTCAGGAAAAAGTGCTTAGGCTTATAAGTAGTAACCGAAACATTTTTCTAATTTGCTTTACAAGCCTTTTGCCTTTTGTAATATTTAATGAATGTGAACTTTTAATCACCATTATATAAGAAGCGGAGCTGTATTTGATGCGAAACCCATTACTTTTTTCTTGTAATCTTTCAGCCAAAAAACGGTTCCTGTAGAGAGTTCCTGAACAAACGCAAAAGTACGTTTCAGGAATACAGAAGGATCATAATATTGTTGAAATATTATCAATGGATCAGGTTAAACCATTGCCCACAAAGATGCGTTTACAAATCTTAAAACTCTGTGTAACATTACTCACTGTAACGGTGCCCTTACCTTTTCTCCAGGTACTGCTATGCACTCTCCTGGCACGCTACCTTAATATCCTGCTACCTCTACCTACTTTCAGGTGCTGCTATCAACTGTTCAGGTACCCTCACCTCAGCAAAACTAAATATTTAAAATTATAAAAACAGAAGAAAATATAAAAACGAAAGAAAGTACCACGTCTCCTTGCATGTCTCCTTGCATTACCCAATCCCTTGACTCGATTATCCCCTCTTCAGATACCCTCACATAAGCAAACTTAATATTCAAAATTAACAAAACAAATAGTACATTCTTGCCGATTCAGGGCTATATAAGAATTGTAAAAGTTTAAAAATATCATTTATAAAACGTGCCGAACCATGCCCAAAACATCCTTTTTGAAAATCTTACACTTTTTGTAACACTAAAAATCAGAGTTTTTAACACGACTCTTGGCTTTTGACTCTTGAATGAAAGAAAAACGACGATTATCTCACTAAAACCAAAAAAACCAAAAAAAAAATCTCGAAACCAAAATTCAAAATACCGTATTCTCTCTATTAGTTCCACATTTGGGATTATTTTTCAATCGTCCGAAAACCGGAAAAATTTTGGTCCGTCTCGAGATTTTTGGGTGCTCAACCAAAATCTAAAAAGTGGAATCAGTAGAGCTCGTGGAAGTTGAGAAAATGCAATAAACCGCTTTGTTAAATTTTTTCTCTGAGCTGAGATACAGATCCTCGCAGCTAGGGGTGTGGTTCAATAAAGAGTGTGGAACTAATAAAGAGAATACGGTAACCATTTTACTCCTGAGTAGAGTTGTTACACAGTTAACTCGATTTTTCTAAAATTTTGACTTTATTTCTTGTTTTTATGCTATTTTTTCTTTAAAAATTTGTGCACTTTACCCACGTTTGAAAGCCTAGGATGTTGGCTACCCAATGGTATAAAAATTTCTTGGTTAGTTCACAAAAATGTATATATTTTATTACAAACACTTTCAAATTATTTTCGAACTATTTCGAATCAAAAGTTCGAAAATAATTCGAAAGTGTTTGTAATAAAATATATAGATTTTTGTGAACTAAATTAAGAAATTTTTATACCATTGGGTAGCCAACATCCTAGGCTTTCAAACGTTGGGTAAAGTGCACAAATTTTTAAAGAAAAAATAGCATAAAAACAAGAAATAAAGTCAAAATTTTAGAAAAAATCGAGTTAACTGTGTAACAACCCTACTCCTGAGATCCAAAGCTTCAATTTAAAAAAATTTGACCGAAAACCACAAAAGACAATTATTTTTATAGTGCTTTCTACTTGTCTGTTACATTCAAAAAGACGTGAAGATCTATAAGGCATAAGATAGGATTCGAGGCACAACACTATTTTGAGAAAAAATGGTTTTACAGTCAACCCTCGATTTAACGGCCCCCAGGTCCGGTCCCCATGGGTAAAGATTCAATTGAAAACTCAAAATCTTGAAAATAACATTTTACCTTTTTGAGCTAGACACACCACTAAACAGATGAAAGCAACATCGAAAGTGTTCATCTAAAAATTAGAAACATTAGGTATAGTACTAGGTATGATTTTTTTGCAAATTGTCAATGCGAAAGAGACATATAGCGCGTTAGATCAAAAATGAAGGCAGGTAATAGCACAGTTTTTTACTTAATTTTTATAAATTAAACGTTCAATCAGTGTCGAAAAAGTTTTCTGTCTAGTTTTCATACGCAGTCTATGATCATCAGTATCAGGTATGTTACTTTGCTCTACAAAGTAAAAAAAGTCAAATAAACGTCGAAAAATAATAATCCTCTTTCTGTCTTAATATAATTTTTGGCGACGAAATTTGAAATGCGAAAAAACAAATTTGGTACCAAAAAGAGGATGGCGCTATCGAAAGGCTATTAAAAACGAATTTTTCTGTTTTCAGCGATTTTGAAATGCGTAACTTTGTACTATGAGACGTGCTGTGAAAAAGACAAGAAAATAAAGTGAATTATGCAACTGTGTCATTACAAACAATCAATGCTCTCTTCAAAATCTTGACTCGACAAATTGTACTCAAATCAAAATGGTTGGCTCTATTCACCTTTAGGGGCCACATTTTTGCCTTGGTCCCCCCTATTCTTTTTTATTCAAAAATGCCTAGGTTCTTCCTGTTGTTTTGAAGGTGATCATGGTCACGGTGATCATGTTAATATCTATAATCACCATATCACCATAATCACAGTATCAATATAACTATAATGGACAGGGGACCAAGGCATTTTTGAATAAAAAAGAACAGGGGGACCGAGGCAAAATGTGGCCCCTAAGGGTGAATAGAGCCGTACTCAAATCAGCCGAAAACAGGACCGATTCAATAAAAAATGCTAGTCCCTCTTCTTATTTGCGGTATAACGCTCGTCGTTAACACTCCTCTTCCCAAGCGAAGTAATTGCCCGAATCGACTCAGAATTTCTCGCTGAACATGATAGTGCAAAAAATTAAAAAAAAGAGGTGGTATTAGATGGTAAAAACCCTCCTGAAAGTAGGGCTGTTTTTGGTGACCCTCACTCACCTGAAGTTTTGAAAAATTTCGATGGTAGTCTCTCTAAATTCGGAGTCGATTTGGACAACTTTTACGCTTGTGAGGCGGAGTGTCAATGAGAATATTTCAGAAGTCGGGTACTAATAAAAATAAAACATCAATTATATCAACTAAATTTGGTGAAAGTCGAAAAGATGACCAATTTTCACAGTTAGTTACTACCAGTGATTGGAAAGCCAAAGCCAAACGCGAAGCCAAAGCCAATTTTTAATTTTAATTTTTATGCCTGAATAAGCCTAAAAAAACGCCAAATTTGGCTTTTGGCTTTGCGTTCGGCTTTGGCTTCACCAAACACTGTTTACTACTTCACCATTAAACGTGGACAGTTATTGAAGCTTGGGCGCTCGCTACAGAAAGTACGCTACTTGGTCCCTGAAGAGTACTTAACAAATTTGTATTTGAAAACTTTTTTTCAATTCAACTGGTACCTGCATTTTAAAATATTCCCATAGGTGACCATTTAGAAAAATAAAAGGATTGGAAAATATCATAATTTAAATGCGGTATTGCAAAATCAGCTTGATTAAGCAGTGAGAAAATAATGAAAAAATAATCAATATGTTGATTTTCGGCGGTACATAGAGTCTTGTACAATACTAGGCCTAGCTGGGTATTATACGTCAAGGGACGGCGAGCCTTGTTGTTATTGATTTTATACGTTCTTTGATTTTACATTTGTTTAAGAGCAGTGAGTCTTAGATTTCAAACCCCGCAGAATAGACTGGCACAAGTGTATATTTTGGTAAAGCATACGCATATTTAAAACGCAAATGCTGTCCGGATTGGTCCGTAAAAAAGATTTCGTCCGAAGAATTACTCAAATTAAATAAGATAGTGTCAAGACAAATATATTTGTAATTCCAAACCTTACTGGCTATATTCTGCACACATAACAAATATCGAAAACATACGTTCGACTCTCGATGAATCGTCACTCCTTTTTCAGAACAGGGTGACGGCTCACCGACAGGCGAGTGTCTTAATGGTGAAGATCTTAACTTGTTGAGAACCGACCGTTAAATCCTGATCGCTGCGATTCTTGAAACTAGACTGACGATTCAGGTTTGTTAAAAGACTTTAAAAAATTGAGTTGAAAAAGTGTCATACGCTGGGCCTGAAAGAACTTGAGGGGGTGACAGTCTATGTTGAGGCGACGGTAACATCAATTTTGCTTAGACTTAGGCTTATGTTTCTGTTTTGTTTTCGGTCGATTTTTTTAAAATTTAAGCTTGAAATCTCAGCACTAGAATGATTTTATTGGATTCCGGTTCTGAGATTCATAATAAGAAAATTGTGGTTTTTTGTAAGGCAATTGGTCAGGTTTTTTTTTTTTGCGAATCAATGTTATATCGTGACGCAAAAATATCTATATAAATTTGATCACTGAAAGTGATGAAAACGCTTGTCAACTTCCTGAAATGACCTCATAAGTGGTTGGAGCTGAATGGTGACTTATCCAAAATGATCAAGCTGAGCGTAGTACGCCATTGAAAGAGGAGATGCAGGGCTGAAAAAGTATCAAAAGATAAGAGATATGATAATAGAAGTGATGAAAGATGAGGGTTTGAAACTCAGTACAGAACCAATGTTACGCCCGAAAATTGTGAAGCTGTGAAAATAGCATAAGAGAAAAACTATGCAATTGCAATTATTAAAAAAAATTATAGTCAAAACTTTAAATCCGTACTGAGATCTTGAAGTAATTAAGCTTCGTAGCTATTAATTTCGCAAACAAACTTTCAAAATAAAAATAATAGACAATGCATATATGCTGAATAACTAAACCGCGAGAAAGCATGAAATGTGGCTTTGCCATAAATAGATATCTTGACAAGACCCTATCACTATTGATTTCATGGCCGAATGGTTTGCAAAGACAGAAAAAAAACTGAAAATACGCTCTCGTTTTTCAAGGTTCATCGAAAGTGAAGTAAGCTCTCGAAAAAAAAGTAGAAAAAAAATATTTTGAAAAAAATTTTTTTTTTAATTGGCGCCTTTTGAATTTTAAAGGAATTAAAGGATTAAGTGGGGTGATGAAGGATGCAAAAATGGCCTTTGAACTTTTCCAGTCATCCAAACTTTTTTCATAGGGGTGATAATTCGAGGGAAAAAGCAGAATGTGCCTTTAGAACTGTGTCTTTTCAGTTTGAGCTAACTTCAAATTATGCTATTTCAAATAGTGAAAATACTTTTACACAGCAAAATAAATCAAAATCATAGTGGCCCAAAATGAATTAGCACAATTTAAAATTGGCACAAACTGAAGCGACACAAAGTAAAGATACATAAACTGCACAAACTTCAAATTCCGATCGAAAAATAGGCAATCAATTTTTCAAAAACTAGGAATACACTAATTGAATGCTTATTGTTTTGAGTAGAATTCGAAATTTGACAGTTACTTCAATATTTATAATTCCGATAGGTGAATTTAGTACTCGCTGAAAGTTGAAGAAGTTCGTAATACAAACAACAAAAGCTGTTTTACCCGTACGATTTCCTCCTGTTGGCAATTTTTTCCAGCTATCATATTCAGCGTGAAATATTGCACCGAAAACATAGTCTGGCACAGTCAGACTTCACCGTATTAAATTGTGATTTTTTCTATAAATTTCATGACACTTTTCATGGTCAAATCATTCCGAGGTTGTTTTGTTACCATTTACTTTTACCAATACTTTATCTATCAAATACTCCTATTTCAAAATTTAATTGCGTAGACTATACTTTTTTTTATCAATATCATAAAATAACAACCAACTCAACAATTTGTCATTGGCATAAGGTGATAATTTATATAATACAGTCGAACCACCCAATAGTGTACGCAGACTATAATGTGCATACACATACCATATATGATCAGAGTAACTCAGTTTACAATGTGCATACACATAACCATATATGATCAAAGTAACGCAGACTATAATGTGCATACACATAACCATATATGATCAGAGTAACTCAGTTACAATGTGCATACACATAACCATATATGATCAGAGTAACTCAGTTTACAATGTGCATACACATAACCATATATGATCAAAGTAACTCAGTTTACAATGTGCATACACATAACCATATATGATCAAAGTAACTCAGTTTACAATGTGCATACACATATCCATATATGATCAGAGTAACTCAGTTTACAATGTGCATACACATAACCATATATGATCAAAGTAACGCAGACTATAATGTGCAATACACATAATCATATATGATCAGAGTAACTCAGTTTACAATGTGCATACACATATTCATATATGATCAGAGTATCAGTTTACAATGTGCATACACATAACCATATATATTCAAAGTAACTCAGTTTACAATGTGCATACACATATTCATATATGATCAGAGTAACTCAGTTACAATGTGCATACAATAACCATATATGATCAAAGTAACGCAGACTTAATGTGAATACACATAACCATATATATCGAGTAATCAGTTTACAATGTGCATACACATAACCATATATGATCAGACTACTGAGTTTACAATGTGCATACACAAACATATATGATCAAAGTAACGCAGACTATACTACACTACGCCACTGCTTACCACTAGGCCACCAGTGCTATTGAACAGTGTTAATGCTTTTGATTACTGATTTCCCACAGGGTACTCAACAAAATGTTTTTTCAAAATAATTTTTTCTGAATCAAACCGTACTCGCTTTCGATCAAATTTGCAGAGTTTTTATATGAAAAAGTCCATAACAAACATAAGACATGCGACTTTAAGAGTCTGACAACTTGAAGAGCGCTTTATTTGCTTAATTAGAGCAAGTGAAAAAGTCAAAATGTGGATTTGAAACAAGTTGTCTCTTCCAAGAACGGTTAAAACAAAATAAACAGAAATTAATTTGAGACTAGATTACTGAAAAAGATATATGCAGCAAAATGGCTATGTTTATATAGAAAGGACACCTTATCAAAGATCTGGTAAGCAAAAGCAGACCCTAAACGATATTAAAGGCATTAAAAATAAGAAATGAAAAAGAAGGATGCCGATAAATATGGAGTAAAAAAATTATCGCCAACTTGGATATTTGGCCACTTTTTCTGATCACATGTGCAATTGACAGTGCCAGCAAAGGAATAGTGAAATTTGCGAAAGTGAACATTTTTTATGCTAGTCAGCCGTCCTTGAGAACCAGCCTAGACAAATATTTGTCTAATCCGTATAAAAAAAATCTTGTCTGTTTTCATGAATTATTGGTAGTGAATGATAAAGAATTGTCGAAGTTGTTAGGACGATAAAGTGTGTTGACTTGATGCACAATTGTCGTTTTCTAAAACCAGTTTTTATTGGAAAAGTTTTTGTTAATTTTCGACAACACAATATACTATTTAAAACACCTTTTCTTGCCTCACAAAATGAGCTATCATCCGTTTATTCATCTCAAACATTCAAAACTCAAACTTTTTCAAATTTTCAACTGAAACAAAAAAGAGAATACTTTTCGAAAGATGACATTCATATTGAATGACTTTCCGAGCACATGTCTTTGCTTTTCAATAAAATTGACATTTTCATAATTGATGACATTTTTAGCCTTGAATTTTTTTTAATTCTTAACGATATTAAAAAATAGTGTGTATTTAAATAGCTGGTTGATGCATCGAAGTTTTTTTGAAAAACCGGAAACAATCGCTCTTATTTATCATTATTATCGAGTGTTCAAAAGTTTCTTGTTTAAGAGAAGCTGTTTCAGCACTAATTTTTGAATACTTTTCCATGCTTTCTTGTAGCCCTGTACCTTTTTTTCGAAAAAGCCATGAGTTTCATATTTTTAAAGCTTGTTTTTGAAAAATTGCAGAAATATCTTGCGACATTTTTTTGTAAAAAAAGTTTTCCCTAAACGTCATAAACACATTTGTAAAGTCGATATGACAAATCAGCTTGAACGTTTTTGTAGGCGTTTTAAGAGATCTGAATTTAAATTATATTTGTTCAAGACACGATTTTTACAAAACTCGCAACTTTGATCAACCATTTTCAAAAAATTTTTATTTTGTGAGAACATTATTTTACGTTTTTATGAATAAAAAGCTGATCTGTAACGTGAATAAGAAAGCTATCAAACACTGCTATGAGACATCAAACTACACTAGAGTAAGCCGTCGTTTCATTCTGCTCAATGTTATGGCAGCTATGTTGCTAAAAAAATAAATATTATTAAGCCAAGCAAAATGTGAACTTCAACTTTGAGGAAATGAAACATGCAACAAATATTGTTCTACACTGTGCTTCTTGAAATAACTTTATTGGCAATTTCTGCTCCAGCTGGAACAGAAATCGAAGTAACCGATCCAGAAAAAGCTCCAGATCACAAACAGTTGCTGAACCAAGTTTATGACAACAAAAATGAAGCGTCGTCGTCAAATAAAGGAAAAAAGATTTGCTGATTTGAAAAATCCACCTGTAGGTTAGTTGTTTTAAAAAAGTAAGGAATCTTATTGATCTGAGGGCTTTAGCCATTCTTCTTTCGTGTGTTTCAAGGTCTAAAAACATAAAAAAACAGGTTTTGAGGTGGCAGAAGCCATTTTTTCCTTTTTGCACTTACTTTCGATTTCGCACCTAGAGAGACCGAGTCAATAGACACTAAGGAATATCTGTTTGATTGATAATAGCGTTTTTTTTCAAGAAAAAGGTGAAATAAATTTTATTTAGTTTTCTGAACCAAATTCAAGTTAAGCTTGAGGGGCTTGAACCTGTCAATTAAAAATCCCTTGATCAATTTTCCGGTTGACCAATTCACCGCTGATTCAATTCACCGTTGACCATTAAGAGTGAAATCAGAATAAAATCAGGACGGGCGTTGGAAAAATGTACTATCCTGCCTTTGAAGTTGAGTCCCAGATACTGTAGGCAACTATCACTCGTAAGGCATTTTAATCACTCGAAAGTTACTCTGGATGCATGGAGGAAGCTTGAAGTTGAGATGCGCACACCCACATACCTTACAAGGAAAAGGCACGACCACCGCATCACGTATCAAAAACATTATACAGTCAACTCTCGCTATAATATACATTCGCTATAGTATACATCTCGGTATAATATACACCTGAGCGGTATTTTGTTGGCCAGCAAAGAAAGTCAAGGAATTATACTCTCGCTATAGTATACGCTTCAGAATCACACACTCCTTTATTCAACTCTTGCTATAATATACACTTGAGAAAACAACGATTTTGTCCTGACAAGAAAAAAATGACAGACAAATATCTGCTGTTTTTTGTGTCAATTTGCTTGGATAAGGCCTTTTATCAGCAGCGCAGAAAAGCAAAGTGAACTAACATATTTATTCCCGGTTAGTCATCGAATTCTCATCATCGATTTAATGAAATGCCCTATTATTTACTGTTACACTCGATATAATATACATATGAATAGAGTTTGGTTTTTTACTCTCGCTATAATATACACCTACACCGGTCACAAGGGGTATTACTATAGCGAAAGCTGACTGTATACCAAAAGATAGCTCTTTTTAAGCTGATCATGGAACCGTTCGCAAAATCTGATACGCGCTAAACTGCACCAAAAAATCGGCTTTTGAAAATTAGAAATTTTCGATCTACGACGTATTGCAGATTAACACTCATCATGAACAGGTATGTGTGGCGCAGTAGTACGGGTTCACGCTCTTTCCTTATGTCGAAAGTTCAATTCCGATCGGTGTAATTTTAAATTTTTTTCAATTTTATTTACCGGTTCCTCTGTATGGTCCCTCTTGTTTTGGTGCTGACCATCTAGAGACAAATTGATCCACAGACAAGGGCTCAAACTACAAGGCGGACAAGCAAAAATCGTGTTATTGACATCATATACCAAGAAGATATTGTCGTCGAGAAAATTGATCTGTAAAAACAGAATTGAAATACCACCTACAAAAAAGTTTCGACCATTTCAAAAGGAAAATGAAATTTAACAATTACACCGATCATGGATCGAACTTTTCGACATAAAGAAAAAGCGTGAACCCATACTAGTGCGCCACACATACCTGTTCATATTTAGTGCTAATCTGCAATACCTAGTAGATCAAAATTTTCAAAAAGACGCCCTAAAAAGACGACCTAAATAGGCGCCCACTCCCTTTGAAGTGCCCCATAGGTTAGAGCGTCTCTTTGAAAGTGCCCAATAGGTATGAGGCACAATGGCGGCATCCTTTGTTGTCTGGAATACGCAACATGTACTACTATTGTGTAATATTTTGTAAATCACAGTTAAATGACTCCTAATTTATTTTTACATGCTTTGATTGATGAAAAGCTGTTTTCCGACCTTTTTCTACATGAAATCGGGTTTTTTGACAAAAAAATTATTGACCAAATTTGACTGAAACCTTGGTTTGCCTTTGTCACTTGAGGCGAATAGTCAAATTTTGGTCGAAAAGTGGTCTTCCAGGTCGAAAACAAGATTGCTGTTACAAGCTTTTTGACAGGAACATCCATAGACTCGATAATTATAAACGTTTATAGTTGATTTTCGTACCACCCTTGGTGGAAGTATGACCAAGTACTCAGCCAAATTCTGAGCAACATAGACTCAGCTAAACATTGATAATTTGTAGTTAAGTGCGTCGGGTGGTGTGTCCCAATCATACAGTACGAGGCTTCTATTTTATTTCCGAGGATTCGGTTTGTTCATATATCACTATTTTTACTCGACAAAAAACATGATTTGAACATGAGCATGATTCAAAAACGAAATTTAAAAGCATATATAAACATTTTATCGATTTGCTGATTTTACAGCGAAATCAATAGAATTGAAGGCGTGAACTCTGGAACAAACTCAACGAGGATCTTTTTCTTGTTGTGAATAGTAAACTGCCGTAAACTGCGGAGAAGAAAAAAAATCAAGGAAGCAGAAAAAACCATTTTTAAGGGGTGGGGGACTTTAACGGACAGCTACGTAGGAGCATGAAACCAGTGTTTCAGAAGTTCATGAAATCGATGAAATTAAAAACATTTCTGCCAGTAAAATAAAATAAAAAAGCGGGTTACCCTTATTGGGAGTCGAACTCTAAACGCCGTTATTTGACTTCAGCTGTTCAACCACTGAGCTACAGAGGATATTTATCTTTCGCTGTAATTTGCATCTATTGTTACTGAGAGTCTAACCATTTTTTTAGATAAGATCAGTGCTGATCATTTGGCGCTGATCAAGTTGTGTTGATCAAATCAGCACCACATGCTTGAAATATTTCAAAAAAAACATCAAACAATATTTCCAAAAATATTTTTCAAACCAGTTTTACACTTGGATTGCAAGGCCGTACACTTTTTTTGCGTGCTCACAAGAATACACTATAGACATATACATATAAACAGGACTAAAGATAAGAGAGCAGCATATAAAACAAAGGTTGGCAATATTTATTCATTTTCTTATTTTTCGCTGAAAATTTTCAAATATTTGAAAATGGTAGCTGTATTTTCTAAAGTAATGTTGACTGTTTTGCTCGCTATACATTTAGTAAATAGCATGAACAAAGGCACGAAAATCATCGCAAAGGCTGGTCCTTTTATTTCAAAAATGGCCACAGGTTCTAGTTCCAATTTCATTGATCAATATAACAATAGGGAATATGAGAAACTACTTGCAGCTCCAATAGAAGGTTTGTAAAAAAAATTGGTAACACTTTACTATCAACCATCCCCCTCTCCACGGCCGACCACTTTTGTAAGAATTTTCAAAAACCGATTGCATATTCGTGTTACTCGATTCCGATTCATCCGGGAAATATTCAACAAATTCTGGAAAAGAGAATAATCTTTTTTGGTATGCCTTGGTCCCCCAAGCTGAACAATCCAGATAAATTCTGAGTGAAGAATTTAAATTCAAGTCAATCCAAAATTATATACAGTCAGCTCTCGATAAAACCCACCCTCCATTTAACGAAACTCTTGATTTAGCGAACTTTTTTAACGCCTATCCGGCAAGTGATTTTAAAAAATGATCAAAATTCACACTTGATTTGACGAAACTCTCACTTTAACGAATATTTTTGACGGTCCTTAGGGGTTCGTTAAATCGAGAGTTGCCTGTATTTAATACAAGCTTTTCTCCTATTTCCTGCCGTCTTTTGCTTTTTTATTTATCAATTTTTTAAGTAATTTTCATTAACGTCTAACGTATAGAGCAGGCCCGATTGACCCTAACGCCTGTTGATAGAATTAAAAAGTGTATGTGACCTGTAGCTCACGAGCACTTAACCTGTGACGTGCGGGAGTCTGATTGGAGCCTCAGAGTGTTTCAATCATTGAAGATTTACTATCATTTACATAATAAAAGAATTCAGATATTAAAAGTCATACTGATTGGCGTGGCATGCGTTTTTAAAGAAGGGGAAAAAGCCATTTGTGTTCGAAAAAGTGGCTTCAGTGGCGCAGTGCGTAAGCGTATGTGTTTCATGGTGATAGCAGGCGTGCAGATTAGACCCCGGATTCGTGCACTTTACTTATTTTGGCTTCCTTGACCAGTTCTAGGGGTAATTTGAGTCGCTGATTCTCAATCTAGAATTAAAAAAATCTAATTACTTCTAAAACTGGTCAAACAAGCTGAAAAAAATATCGTGGATCACGCGGAATCGAACCTAAACAGCATTTTGTAAAAGAAAACACACACGCTTGCGCACTTCGCCACCTAGGCCATTTTTTCAAACCTCAATGGCTTTTCCCTTCTTTCAAAGGATCAAATGGCTTGTTTCAATGCTTAATATTCTGAATTCTCGAAAACCGGCTCGAGACGCAATAACACAATAACTCCACGATAACACAATCGAAAGATAACACTCAGCTCTATCAATTGCAGAATAAATATCCGTGCCACATCAACTTCAGCTCGAGAAAAGTCAAAAAGAAATAAAAAACAGTGTGACCTACTCATTCTAAATACTATAGAAAGACTTTGAAAATTCCGGTCAAAATATTTTTTGTTTTCAAAAAGCAATAGTCACTGTATTTTCTACAAAAACCGGAAATTTTCCGGAATTTTACAAATCTCTGTCTATGGACCACATTTTTGGACCACATAAAAATGAAATTTTTAACTTTCCAGCACTCAAATGACTACTTTGATACTATCAATGATAAATTTTCTCGATTTTCGCTCCAGTTCTGGAATCTTAGTTTAAAAAATTGATCCGGCTCTCGCTCCAAGCTCTTAACTCACTCTTAAACTTCCTAACAGAAGACAGAGCTGGAGCAAAGCCAGAGACAGAGAATAATACATGGCTTAAAAGATAACAAAGACAGTTTAATAACAGAGGAAATTTGGGTACTTGTTTTCGTCGGAGCGCGCATTTTATAATATTTTAGAAATCATAGTGAAATGACTCCTAAGTCATTTTTATGTGTCTTAAACGATAAAAAATCTGTTTTATGAGCCTTTTCCACTTAAAATCAGTTTTTTGAAGCAAAATTTTTTGACCAAAATTTGACTAAAACCTTGATTTGCTTTAGTGTGCTACATCGTCCTCGGGTCACACAAAACTCGACAGTATCATTATAAACAAGGTAAGCATATGGCTCAAAAGACATGTGAGGTCATTTTGAGAAGTTGAGCCGAATGCTAACTTTTCTATATTGATCTTCTTAGTTTCATATACCATTTGAAAAAAGAGGTGCACGGCTACAAAACTATATTACAGAATTACAAACAACTAAAGTGTTGGTTAGTTAGGCTGAGATCCAGAGCTACACGCTGGTATGAAAACTTTGAAACATTTCGAAAATGTTTTGAGTTAAAAAGATATTTTCACGAATTTTGGGATTGATGAATAATTTGGCGATGTAAAATAATTTGAGACTTTTATGTTTTTGTGAGATAATGCAATAAATTATACTCCATCGGAAAGTAGAAAAATTTAAATCAAGCCGCAAAGCTCATCGAGATCGACTCAAAAAAATAAGTCAGTAAAAAAATATCAATTTATCAAAAAAAATATTTTCTTTGCACTTTGTTTTGCACTTTTCGATAAAAAGCTAGTCTGGTTATTTATAGTTTGTTTAGTCACCTTTACTTTTTCGCAGCTTTTGTCAGCTATATTTTTTTGTTTCACGTGCATTCTGTAACATGACCTTCCTGATGACACGAACGAGTACAAGCTATGCATTCTCAATAGCGTTCTTTTCGTGCTGTTCACAATGCGACAAGCTTTGAGTCCTCGTTCTCCTCGGACTTTCGAATCGGTTCAAATAATCGACAAGTTGTTCGATAAGCTTTTACGATATCCCCTAAAATGTGCAATCAAACTAGCAACTTCTTGCCTGAAATTGAGTGCCCAATACGGTTTGATAGTTAAGAAACAGTAGACTCCTGAATCAAATCCGCAATACCTGGGAAAACACGTTTGCTAAATAGCTCTATGTCAATCCATCGACAGGTCAATTCTTCGACGGTAATTCTTCGACGGTCAATTCGTCGACAGGTCAATTCGTCGACATTTTCGTCAATCTTAGTTTTACCATGTCAATTAAGTGATTCAATATAAACTTGATTTAAAAGTGGCCTTTTTCCTAATCCTTATATAACCCCTATCATTGGTAACTAGAAAAGGCGCTAAGGCCGAAGTACCGCCCCTGGGTACTCCACAACTGGGTACCACATCTTCAGTACCCCCGCCTGGATACCTAGTTACAACCAGCTGAGTGCTCTCTTGGTACTTCTCTCCGGTTACCATCTTTTGATCATACTTACCTGGATAGCGCCTCCTGAGCGACCCCAACTGGGTAACACCTTCAGAGTACCACCTCCTGGTTACTTCCACCTGGATAGTCTCACCTAGGTTCTACTCACTACCACTTGAGTACCCCTTCCTTGATACTTTTACCTGTTCACCACCTCCTAGGTACCCCACTTTTTTTCTGAGTTCAAAATTTTCGGAAAATTTACAGCGATTTCCACCATGCCCTAAATTAGCGATTTATGGCTCATTCGAAAGCCTACAAATTTTTACAAAATCCGGAAATCAAAAAATTTACCATGGCCAAAAAATTGAGACAGAAATTAAAAATAAACTCAAACTTTTTAGACCCAAAACTCAGATGGTCGGAATAATTTAAAAAAGTTGACTTTTGGTGGTTTTAAAATTTTTGCCCACAGAAAACCGACAATTTGGGTATAAGATCGTAAATATAAAAAACCACCGGAAAATTAAAATTATAAAATTATATTAAAATTATGATGAAATTATATTAAATTATATATAGTTATATTAAGTTATATTAAAATTATATAAATAAGCCATTTGATCCTTTAAAAAAGGGGGAAAGCCATAAAGGTTCGAAAAAGTGGCCTCGATGGCAAAGTGCGCAAGCGTTTGTGTTTTTGATACAAAATGCTCATTAGGTTCGATTCTACGTGATCCCACGATATTTTTTTCAGCTTGTTTGACCAGTTTTAGAAGTAATTAAATTTTTTAGTGCTAGATTTGGAAACAGCGACCCAAATTACCCCTAGAACTGGTCAAAGAAGCCAAAATAAGTGAAATGCACGAATGCGGGGTCTAACCTGCACACCCTGCTATGACCACGAAACACATACAGAAAATAGGAGAAAAGCTTGAATTACAATACAGGCAACTCTCGATTTGACGAACACCTGGGGACTGTGAAAAATATTCGTTAAAGCTAGAGTTTCGTTAAATCAAGAGTTAATTTTGGTCATTTTATCAAATCACTTGTGGAATGAGCGTTGAAAAAAGTTTGTTAAATCAAGAGTTTCGTTAAATGGAGGGTGGGTTTTATCGAGAGCTGACTGTATATAAATTTTGAATTGACTTGAATTTAAATTCCTCACTCAAAATTTATCTGGATTGCTCAGCTTGGGGGACCAAGGCATACCAAAAAAAGATTATTCTCTTTTCCAGAATTGTTGAATATTTCCCGGATGAATCGGAATCGAGTAACACGAATATGCAATCGGTTTTTGAAAATTCTTACAAAAGTGGTCGGCCGTGGAGAGGGGGATGGTTGATAGTAAAGTGTTACCAATTTTTTTTACAAACCTTCTATTGGAGCTGCAAGTAGTTTCTCATATTCCCTATTGTTATATTGATCAATGAAATTGGAACTAGAACCTGTGGCCATTTTTGAAATAAAAGGACCAGCCTTTGAGATGATTTTCGTGCCTTTGTTCATGCTATTTACTAAATGTATAGCGAGCAAAACAGTCAACATTACTTTAGAAAATACAGCTACCATTTTCAAATATTTGAAAATTTTCAGCGAAAAATAAGAAAATGAATAAAATATTGCCTACCTTTGTTTTATATGCTGCTCTCTTATCCTTAGTCCTGTTTCAATGTATATGTGTATAGTGTATTCTTGTGAGCACGCAAAAATGTACGGCCTCACAATCCAAGTGAAAAACTGATTTGAAAAATATTTTTAGAAATTTTGATGTTTTTTTGAAATATTTCAAGCATGTGGTGCTGATTTGATCAACACCAACTTGATCGGCGCCAAATGATCAGCACTGATCTTATCTACAAAGTTGGTTAGACTCCCGTTGGTTAGACTCTCAGTAACAATAGATGCAAATTACAGCGAAAGATAAATATCCTCGGTAGCTCAGTGGTTGAACAGCGGAAGTCAAATAACGGCGCTTAGAGTTCGACTCCCAATCAGGGTTTCCTTACAAAAAGCAATACCGGTAGTTTTTTCATGAACTCATTATAAAACAATGAATTATAATATGAAAAAGTCTCCCAATTAATTAATGTATTGATAAGTTCTTTTTTGTTCAATGCTCTTTTTTTTAGTTTTGATAATTTTAAATTTAGCAAGTTTATATTTATCAATAATATTTATCTTATATTTATCAATATTTATATTTATCAATATTTATCAATAAACGAAAACAAAATTTTTTCATCATTTAAATTATGAACTCTGTCAAAGCAGAGGATTCCAAATTGCGTGATACTATTATTGAAGAATATTAACGATTGAGAAAAAAGTTGAGAGAAAAGAACGTGGAAAATGAAAACATACAAAATGAATAAGAAAGAAGTAAACTAAGTCGGTTAAACCGATTATTGAATCAAACTACAAATAACATACTGAAATCATAGAGAGTCAGAAAAAAGCTTTCAAGTTTATAATTCAAAATGTTGTAAAATTTTTTCAAGTATCAATATTTATCAATACCCTTCTCCAGCTAGCCGGACAAAAAGGGGGCACTAGACTACTACACCACTCATGAAATTACATATTCATTACTACTTTCATGATAAAAAAATGTATCAAATCAGGGTCACAAATATTTGTTGTCAAAAAAACAAACGAAAATAAAAGAACTGCTCAAATAACATGTTTTTTTTGCGACCCAAAAATGTACCCGATCCGACCGAATGTTATCCTTTTAACCAGGCTCAAACTCAGGTTTGTGAAATTATAATTCTTGCAATTTTTCATACTGTAATAACCAAAAACAACAAAACAACAAAATACTTCGAAATCTAGGTCAACGAAGTTGTCAGACCCTAGGCGGGAGAAAACTTTCAAGGGGTTTGTTATATGAAGCTTTGACTGTACCTTGAAATTTTGAGATGTTCGACAAAAAAGGTACCCAGCATAACATCTATTAGTCCTCTCTATTTATCCGCCACCTTCTATCAAAAACTCCATAAAGATTTAAAGAGGTTACCGTATATTCTCTATTAGAAGGCCCCTCTCTAATAAAAGGACTCCTTGAGGACCTATATATCAGCCTAGAAAAAGAAATTCGCAAATCTGTTTTTCGCGTTTTCTCAGTTAGCACGAGCTTACCTGATTCCACTTTTAAAATTTTGGTTGAGCACGCAAAAATCTCAAAATCGACCCAAATTTTTCCGACTTTTTTAGGGTTGAAAAATATAGGCCCGGGCTTTCTAATAGAGAATATACGGTATATGGTAAATGCTTGTGTTTGTTGACAGAGAGCTTTTTTGTCATAATTATCAATGTCAGGACTGTTCGTCAAAATTTCAAAAAATTGTAAACGACAGCGAAAAGGTCAGAATAAGTTTTTGTGACTTGGCTTGGCCGCCTACTTTTTGAGATTCGTTACTGTGCGTTTGAAATAACATTAACAGCACTGAGCCAATAACAGGCCAAAACAAGGTGGACCAAACCACATTTTTTTGAATTTTCAAAAATATTTCACAAACATCAAAATGTTTACTCTATATTTCAGCTCATTTTCTGTTCTTTGTGTATTGTCAAAATGCATAATGGTCATAGTCTTTTCGAGAAACAGACGCTAGCTACTGATTCTTTTGTGCGACAATCAATCAGCAAAATTCAACTTGTTGAAAAAGATTCAGTCGATTACATGACGAAATCTAATAATACAATGACTGAGATTGAAGATGCGCAAAAAAATGTGAAAATGCTCTTTGGATGAGCTTAAGCAGGTCAGTTTATATCTTTTAAATCTCTGAAAAAGAAACGAGCAATTTAGACAGCCAATCATTTTTATATATTAAAAAAAAGTTTTATAGTCGCCATTTGTAGTCGCACAAAAACCACAATTCGAAATTCTGCTGTGATAAACTTGGGCGCCTTTTAAAAAATATTTTAATTTGTCTTGTCGAAAGATTTTTTTTTATAATTTTTCCAGTGCTTGTGTGTTCAGGCAGAGTTGCACACAAACAAAATTTGACTAGTTATTTTTCTGAAATTCACTCTACGGAAGTCATCAGGATCAAGTCATCAAGTCATTGTCCGAACTGATGCTTTTTCAGTGTAAAATAAAACTTTGTACAAAGAACACGTTTTTGGGTGTGGGAAAATACTTTGCAGACTTTTTTTCAACAAAAATTTGACTATTTGCCTTGCTCCCTTAAGCTAAATTAACCTCGAAGGGTACCCAAATATCTCAAAAAGATAAATTTTGAACATACTTTTCGAATAATGGGGTTGTAACGCATAAAGAAACCTTGGCGCTACTGTAATATACCCCCCCCCCCCAAAAAGCGCTACTGTAATATACCCCCCCCCCCAAAATCGACCTACTGTCATATACCCCCCCCCAAAACCGACTTTTTTAGGGATGGTCAAAACCCATTTTTACACATAATTTCGCCATAAAAAGACCAGAAAGCAATTTAAATGGGATTGCGGGCTGTGTTGGGAGGGGAAGGGAATAATACAGGGGCCACTTCTCGAGATGGTTGGTATCCTTAGAGTACTAATTCTCTAAGCGTCTAAGAGTACTTTCAAACCCAGAAACTTGTGGCGCAGGCATAAGTATGAGTACTTTTCATGGACCAAGCGGATCAGCGGGGTGGGACCCGCGGGTTAACACCTTGCCCTAGCACTTTCTGAGTGCTAGGCTGAATTTTTGGATGCTGGGCCTCTGGTCTGCCTTATAGAACGAGGGGAAATGCTCTTCGGCGAAAAAATAAAGATGTTGAACATAGTTTTGAATACTGGGGCCTACCGCATAAATAACTCTGGTATGCATGTTTTTTCATGCATCCAGAGTCGCTTTCGAGTGATTTGTGTCTAAGGTGACACCACTAAAGTTTATAAGCTGGAGAAGTGGTAGTCGCACTGCCGGAGAATAGAAATTGTTGGCTTGGCTGCTGCTTCTGGTTGGTAGGCTTTCTTTCTGGCTGTAAATTTCCAGTTTACAATCTTGTCCTGCAGCTGCGATGAGATTTTTGATGCTTCTTCCATAGTAGACTCTACACGGAAGTCAGTCATAAACTTCTCAAATGTTGCTGATTCTTGTGCATTTTTGGCAGCAGTTAAATTCATTATTTCGCCGGTGTACTTTTCAATAGCTTGATATGCTTCGTTGATCTGGAGCTCAACTTGTTTGAGGCGAACGCTTGCTCTGGCTGAGACTGCTTCCAGGAGGTTAAGATTGTGTGTAGCTGTCTTAGAGGCATCTTGTTCCCATTGGAAAGTGTTGTCTTCTTGTAGCAGAGCTTCTAAGTTCTTCACTGCTATCCGGATTTTTGCTCTGAGAGTGCTGTCATTACTGCGATGCTGGAACGCAAAGTTCACTACGCACCGGTTTGTGTTGTTAGCTCTCTTTTTAATGCAGTTGAACGCGAAGTTCACCTTTTTGACACGAAGTCTTAGAAGGGTCAACCAAACCCTTTTACTTTTTTCTAACTTTAAAACACAACGAAAGGCGCGAAGCCTTCTTTGCTCAAAAATGGGCTTCTAGGGGGGACCTCCGGCACTAACAAGGAATATCACACGCGAAGTGCTGGTCCAAGCTAGACTGGGAGGGTCCGACTAATAGCCCAAATCAAACTAACCTTGGGACGAGTAGATGAGGAAGCTGTTCGTGCAGGGTCTCCTGCCAAGATCGCCACTTGTGACGACAGCCTTTGGGCGGTCTAAATCCTCGGCTGCCAGACACAGAATTTTTAGGTCGAGTACGCGGTCGTTGTAGTAGGAATTTGAGGGCTGGTCGGAATAGGGGGGGGGCTTTTAGTATAGGCAGTTCGGCCTAGCAATTTTACTTTTAATAAATCAATAGCAAATAAATGCGGTTGAAAAGCTTTATTTTTTCTACTTTCTTTTCTTTTTACAACAAATATTATAGACAGCTTTCTTTCTAAGGCTTTTCGCCCAACACTTTTTAACCCAACTGATTGCTTTTAGCTCTAGGCAGCTGCCTCTCTGGTCTATAGTCAGAGACTGTAGACCAGAGATGCTGACACCCAGGCTGTACAAATTACAAATAAATATGTTTTGATCTTCCCTGCAGGCCTATAAAAGGGAATTTGCGGCTAGCAGGGGGGATAGGGACAGCTCTGGTAAATTCTTTGCGTCGAAGACGCAACAAAGGCCAGTTTTCATAATTCAGCACTTTATCGTAGCGCAATTCAAGGTTTACCAATCCAACTTACAGTTTTTTTTTGATGAAAGAATGTTGAGCGTTCTGCAACAAAAGCTGCAATTTTTCTAAAAAAAGATATTAATTTTTTTGGTGCGAAATGATTTCTTTTGGTGCAAATTTGCTTTCAAATTTCGGTTCTGCGTTTTAAATGAAATTTTTCAATCTTGTTCAAAAAATGATTACAGCATAAGGTAGCCCTGCGATTTCAGTTTCTGTTTAGCTATTATCTACCAAAAATCTTTGCAAGACATATTACATAAAGGTAAAAGTATGAAAGAGGTCAGAAAAAATAATTTGGTTCATACTTTTACTTTTTTGCGCCACATTTTACAAAGATATTGCAGCGAATAATATCTTGTTAGAAAAAGATTCGCAGGGCTACCTGATGGTATTATCACTTGTTAGAAAAGTCTGAAAAAGTTAAAAGAAAAACTCAAAACCAATATCTTAGAAAAATATTTGCACCAAAAAAGATCTATTTTGCACCAAAAAAGATTCAATTTGCACCAAAAAATTAATATCCTTTGCAAAACAATTGAAAAAAATCAAATTTTAACAAAAGAAATAGTTCAGTTTTTATGATTTCGTTTTGTTAAAACACAAGCTCATTTTTTTATTTTTTCAATTTATTCCAATGGTGGATCAAAATTTCATTGTATCCGGCTGTGTTTTTAGCGTTAAAAACTGTGAAAATCACATCGTTTTAATTATTACATATTTTTTGTGTTAATTGAATGTGTAAACTAACAATTCCTATCTGACCATTTACCAAACCTACCTGGCAGAAAAGTGGATTATTGAAATGAAAAAAAATTATGAGATTATAATTTTGTTGAAAAAATTTTACAACTTATCAACAAAGTCGTCTGCATTCAATTTCTCTTCTCCTTAATAAAACATTCAGTCGCAAAAAAAGGTCGAGAAAAAGTCATCCATCTTTTAAAACTGCTTTTTTATGAACTGCGAACAATTATTGACTATTTCTTGATGGCTTATATGGCCCGATTCACATACTGAGAGTGAGACACGGAGAGAGAGTGATAGTAAGTTGTCATTGAGAACACCCTTGAGTCTCACTCCCACTCTCACACTCGGGTGTTCACAATGCTTTTTTCTGTTTTTCATTTAATTACCACACTGTGAACTTAAAATAATCTCAGAAGCTAACAATGTTCTGAACACAATCACGAAAATTCGATGAAGAAGGCTAAAAAAACGTTTTCACGTATGGAAGATCAAGCCAATATCAATTTGAAAGCTGAAAAAGTGCCTGAGACCACTCATCGACCTAAAATCAAATAACAAGATGAAAAAGTTCAGTCCTATCTGAGAGTAGGACAGTTTTTTTCACCTTGGTGCCCCTGTTGATTTCTTTTGTAAGTTTTTAAGCTTGGCAAAGGGTAGGCCAACGTATGTTAGGACGGACTGAAACATATCGTAGACTTATAATTTAGATTCATATCTCAGACTCATGTGATATTTCAGATATTTTAAAAAGAGGGACAAGAGTAGGACAGTTTTTTGCCTTGATCCCCCTGTTGGATTTTTTGAAAAATCTTGGCTTCAAGCTTAAGAAGGGTAGGCCAGTGTATGCCAGGACAGGCTTAAACATAAATCTAAATCAACCTGTTTGAGTCAGACATAACAGTATCTTGCCTAAGCCTACAGTCTAGAATTTCACAAAAAATCAACAGGGGGACCAAGGCAAAAAAACTGTCTTCCTTTCGGACAGGGCCGAACATTTGCTCATAGAAAAAATGTCGAAAAAAGTCATTGATCCTTGAAAATTGCCGAGAATATCTTCTATTTATCAAAAAATCGTTGTGAGAATCGGGATAATTGAAGGCATTGCACTCATATTCGGAGGTCCGATTTTGCGATAATTCTGCTCATTAGGTGTTAAACCTCAATGATCACATCCAGGGGGGAGAAGCTTATAATAGGAGGGGGCTATTATAGGAAATACGGTATGTGAGCAACGATGCAAAATTTAAATCATTATTTGGAGAAAGTCTTTTAAGAAGGTCAAAGTTGCAAGGTGTCTCACAAAAAAGCCATTTTATTTTTGCGAGAAATAATATTTTTCAATTAAAAAAAACCATGACAGCTAGAGCTAGCACTTTCATCTGTGAAAGTAAAGGGGTATTTGATGAAAGAAACGGTGGAGGCATCTTGAGTACATAAAATTGGCTCGATGTTATCACAATAAGGGCTCGAAGTGTTAAATTGCTTTTAATGTATGCTTAACTGAGTGGCAGGTGTTTGCTTTGATTTAGTGCTACCACATTTTTCAAGAAATGTCACCTTCTTTTAATATAACAGCGCGTATCTAGCAGAGCAATCTTACAATTCCTTAAATTAACGTTTTCTTTTACCATAGAAAAAGGCATACAGTCGACTCTCCAATAACGAACCCCCAAAAAGTTCGTTCCCACCTTGGGTCCGACACTTTTTTTTAGCCTGATTTTTTAAATGTTTTCCTAGTTCTGTTTTGACACTCTGCTCCCAAATATCGTTAGGATTCCGATTTTACCGATCGTTTTTCAGAAATCCAAAATTTTTTCCTCTAAAAAGCAAAAATTCGATTTAAGGACAGGCTTTATAAAAAATCCCTTTTTTAGAGAAAAAAATTTTGGATTTCTGAAAAACGATCGGTAAAATCGGAATTCTTACGATATTTGGGACCAGACTGTCAAAACAGAACTAGGAAAACATTTAAAAAATCAGGCTAAAAAAAGTGTCGGACCCAAGGTGGAGCGAACTTTTTGGGGGTTCGTTATTGGGAGAGTCGACTGTATAATATGTAGTCAGCGGTGGAAAATTAGACGGTTTTTTAAATGCAATCTTTTCTCGCGTGTCTTCTTCCGTGTGTTACTTAAACTTTCAGTCCATTTGTTTATTTTTTTGCAATTCTGACATTTGTGCATTCTTATATTATTTATTTATATTCTGATATTCATCTGATCCTTAAATGAAAGCTAAGATCCGGGCGAATCAATTAAGTTATAGTTCTGTGATAAAAATTATAAATTTTGTAGGCAAAATTGATTTTTGTCCACTTCGAATTCTCTTGTGTCACATCCCTGCTCTTCATTTTATTTTATGACCAATGGCACTTCTCGAATCATGTTTGAGATAAGTGAGTGCGTTCGTGAGTAAGTTTCAGACTCTCAATTGTTTTGCAACACCTTCGGCGGGCAAGAAGGGCTGAAAGGGGGAGGGGTTTTTAGTCTATATCTAAGTAGCTCTGAGCAATTTTTCATCTATGTGAAGTCACTTTTGTGTGATTTGTGTCTAAGGTATGCGTGTGTGTCTATCTTAACCCCAAGTTACCAAGCACCCTGCGCTCCGATGGCGGCTCATTGGGCTTGATGGATTGGAAACCGACTTACCTGGAAATGATCGCGCTCAAGAATTAGAAAGCGTTTATTTATTCAAAATTTGAATATTTTTAGAATACAAGAATACACGCCACAAAAATCCGGCATTTTTAAACAGCTTTGTAACTGCACTGAAGCTCAACTCTACACAGTTATTTGCAGGAATCAAAGATGCGTGAATCGACCTATTTGCAACTTATATTATTGATTTTTCTAGCTAAAAGTATGTTTGAAGAAGCTGGTAGTGTAAGTTTGAACCAACCCGGATAGTCATTTTCCTCCTGGCTGTACTTTTTTCCCGCCAGGGTTACAGCATTTTTTGTGCCGAGTATTTTTTACTTATGAACCTATGATCACTTTCTTGTCCTAAAAATGTGTAAAGGTCAGGGCATATGGTAGAAATTGACTTTTTGACGCTATTCTAATATTCTTCTTCCACAAAAATCAGTGTACTATATACCTACCCTAATCCTTTTCGGAGAGTACTCGAAACCACTATTTAAAAAAAAATTGTACAAAAGCTCTTATTAGTAATGAACTAGTGCTTGCCCGCCTACGGGCGGGTTTTATTTTCCGCTGATATTTCAGTAGATTTTTTTGATTTATTTTCCGCTGATATTTCCGTAGAACTTTCCGATTCATTTTCCGCTGACATTACTGTAGCATTTCTCAATTTATTATTTCTGTAGAATGGTTGAATTTAATTTTCGATGATTTCACCCTCAAAGGATTTTAAGATCTATGAGATCTGAGAAAACTACTATTACATGCCGTCACTCTCAATGACTTATCCACTCTTTACGCAGCTGACGTCTATTCTAAAGCGTATATCCTGTCGCGACTCGCGAGATTCACAAAAGCGTTCGCTTCATGCTCTCTGCTGGGATTCATAAAAGCGTCTTTTCGTGTTGCGAGATTCATAAACACACATAACCAAAAAATGAAGTTATTTCCGAAACTCACAGAACGACACCATTTTCTAACTTTCAAGATGTGAGTTGGGACTTATAAGGTATTATTCATGTTGTGCGCGGTTTTCACACAAGCTTTTGTTTTTTCCTCTGTGGCAAGACTCGTAAAACTGCTCCAAACGTTCAATAACGATAATGAGAATACCATAAAAACTCTGCCTGAAGAAGTGTGGCTAGTGCTTGGCGGCCCTACGGGCCGCTCTCGTTTCTGATTGCGCTTATGATTGCTTTTTGTTGTTGCTCAAAATACTCGAAAAAGTAATAATACAGGAAACCACCGAAGTTCGGTGACCGAACACAGCTGACAAAGCGTCTATTTCTGGCGCGAGATTCACAAAAGCGTTTGCTTTATGCTCTCCTGTGAGATTTATAAAAGCGTATTTTCGTGTTGCGGGATTCATAAACAAACATAACCGAAACATGAACGTGAGCTATGAGGTCCTTTCCGAGACTCACAGAACTACTCTTTTTCTTAACTTTTTAAGACGTGTGTGTGTGTTGGGATTGATAAAGTCATATTTATGTTGTGCATGATTTGCAAAAGAGTTTATTTTTTTTCTTATGGTGAGACTCGTAAAAGCGTTCTTTAAAAAGCTCCAGATGCTCAAGAAGCGATAGTGAGAATACCATAAAATTCTGAGACTCGAGAAAAGATTTAATTCAAACACATTCTCAAGACAAAATTAATCAGATTTCAGACATTACAGAGCAGATATCACGTAAGAACACTTATACTACACATGACACGAAACAAACAACGAAAAAACATAAATTTTATTGACAAACAAATACATACATTTAAACGAACACAAAAAACTGAAAAAAAATGAGCTTTGCGACCGAAACATGAGCCATGAGCTATTGATTCATTTCAATGTCTTAAAACAGATTCTTCAACAAACATGTTTGAAGTATGTGTTAAACAAAATTATAGTGTGTTCGAGACCAGGTGAAAATATCTTCAATGTCTTAAAACAGATTCTTTTACAAACATGTTTAAAGTATGTGTTAAACAAAATTATAGTGTGTTCGAGACCAGGTGAAAATATCTTCAATGTCTTAAAACAGATTCTTTACAAACATGTTTAAAGTATGTGTTAAACAAAATTATAGTGTGTTCGAGACCAGGTGAAAATATCTTCAATGTCTTAAAACAGATTCTTTAACAAACATGTTTAAAGTATGTGTTAAACAAAATTATAGTGTGTTCGAGACCAGGTGAAAATATCTTCAATGTCTTAAAACAGATTCTTTTAAACATGTTTGAAGTATGTGTTAAACAAAATTATAGTGTGTTCGAGACCAGGTGAAAATATTTCAATGTCTTAAAACAGATTCTTTAACAAACATGTTTAAAGTATGTGTTAAACAAAATTATAGTGTGTTCGAGACCAGGTGAAATATCTTCAATGTCTTAAAACAGATTCTTTTACAAACATGTTTAAAGTATGTGTTAAACAAAATTATAGTGTGTTCGAGACCAGGTGAAAATATCTTCAATGTCTTAAAACAGATTCTTTTACAAACATGTTTAAAGTATGTGTTAAACAAAATTATAGTGTGTTCGAGACCAGGTAAAAATATCTTCAATGTCTTAAAACAGATTCTTCAACAAACATGTTTGAAGTATGTGTTAAACAAATTATAGTGTGTTCGAGACCAGGTGAAAATATCTTCAATGTCTTAAACAGATTCTTTTACAAACATGTTTAAAGTATGTGTTAAACAAAATTATAGTGTGTTCGAGACCAGGTGAAAATATCTTCAATGTCTTAAAACAGATTCTTTAACAAACATGTTTAAAGTATGTGTTAAACAAAATTATAGTGTGTTCGAGACCAGGTGAAAATATCTTCAATGTCTTAAAACAGATTCTTTAACAAACATGTTTAAAGTATGTGTTGAACAAATTCTAGTGTGTTCGAGACCAGGTGAAAATATCTTCAATGTCTTAAAACAGATTCTTTTACAAACATGTTTAAAGTATGTGTTAAACAAAATTATAGTGTGTTCGAGACCAGGTGAAAATATCTTCAATGTCTTAAAACAGATTCTTTTACAAACATGTTTAAGTATGTGTTAAACAAAATTATAGTGTGTTCGAGACCAGGTGAAAATATCTTCAATGTCTTAAAACAGATTCTTTTACAAACATGTTTAAAGTATGTGTTAACAAAATTATAGTGTGTTCAGACAGTGAAAATATCTTCAATTTCTTAAAACAGATTCTTTACAAACATGTTTAAGTATGTGTTGAACAAAATTATAGTGTGTTCGAGACCAGGTGAAAATATCTTCAATGTCTTAAAAAGATTCTTTACAAACATGTTTAAAGTATGTGTTAAACAAAATTATAGTGTGTTCGAGACCAGGTGAAAATATCTTCAATGTCTTAAAACAGATTCTTTAACAAACATGTTTAAAGTATGTGTTAAACAAAATTATAGTGTGTTCGAGACCAGGTGAAAATATCTTCAATGTCTTAAAACAGATTCTTTAACAAACATGTTTAAAGTATGTGTTAAACAAAATTATAGTGTGTTCGAGACCAGGTGAAAATATCTTCAATGTCTTAAAACAGATTCTTTACAAACATGTTTAAAGTATGTGTTGAACAAAATTATAGTGTGTTCGAGACCAGTGAAAATATCTTCAATGTCTTAAAACAGATTCTTTAACAAACATGTTTAAGTATGTGTTAAACAAAATTATAGTGTGTTCGAGACCAGGTGAAAATATCTTCAATGTCTTAAAACAGATTCTTTACAAACATGTTTAAAGTATGTGTTAAACAAAATTATAGTGTGTTCGAGACCAGGTGAAAATATCTTCAATGTCTTAAAACAGATTCTTTTACAAACATGTTTAAAGTATGTGTTAAACAAATTATAGTGTGTTCGAGACCAGGTGAAAATTCTTCAATGTCTTAAAACAGATTCTTTTACAAACATGTTAAAGTATGTGTTGAACAAATTATAGTGTGTTCGAGACCAGGTAAAAAATATCTTCAATGTCTTAAACAGATTCTTTAACAAACATGTTTGAAGTATGTGTTAAACAAAATTATAGTGTGTTCGAGACCAGGTGAAAATATCTTCAATGTCTTAAAACAGATTCTTTTACAAACATGTTTAAAGTATGTGTTAAACAAAATTATAGTGTGTTCGAGACCAGGTGAAAATATCTTCAATGTCTTAAAACAGATTCTTTTTACAAACATGTTTAAAGTATGTGTTAAACAAAATTATAGTGTGTTCGAACCAGGTGAAAATATCTTCAATGTCTTAAAACAGATTCTTTACAAACATGTTTAAAGTATGTGTTGAAACAAAATTCTAGTGTGTTCGAGACCAGGTGAAAATATCTTCAATGTCTTAAAACAGATTCTTTAACAAACATGTTTAAAGTATGTGTTGAACAAAATTATAGTGTGTTCGAGACCAGGTGAAAATATCTTCAATGTCTTAAAACAGATTCTTTAACAAACATGTTTAAAGTATGTGTTAAACAAAATTCTATGTGTTCGAGACCAGGTGAAATATCTTCAATGTCTTAAAACAGATTCTTTAACAAACATGTTTAAAGTATGTGTTGAACAAAATTATAGTGTGTTCGAGACCAGGTGAAATATCTTCAATGTCTTAAAACAGATTCTTTAACAAACATGTTTAAAGTATGTGTTAAACAAATTCTAGTGTGTTCGAGACCAGGTGAAAATATCTTCAATGTCTTAAAACAGATTCTTTTACAAACATGTTTAAAGTATGTGTTAAACAAAATTCTAGTGTGTTCGAGACCAGGTGAAAATATCTTCAATGTCTTAAAACAGATTCTTTAACAAACATGTTTAAAGTATGTGTTGAACAAAATCTAGTGTGTTCGAGACCAGGTGAAAATATCTTCATGTCTTAAAACAGATTCTTTAACAAACATGTTTAAAGTATGTGTTAAACAAATTCTAGTGTGTTCGAGACCAGGTGAAATATCTTCAATGTCTTAAAACAGATTCTTTAACAAACATGTTTAAAGTATGTGTTAAACAAAATTCTAGTGTGTTCGAGACCAGGTGAAAATATCTTCAATGTCTTAAAACAGATTCTTTTACAAACATGTTTAAAGTATGTGTTAAACAAAATTATGTGTTCGAGACAGGGTGTGGAACCGTGCCTCGCGGCAAACCTATTTTGCCGCAAAAACCCAAAATGGCGGCAATTGCCGAAATCCCTTTAAAATGCTTTTGCAAAGGGCAAATTATAAAATCTCTTTAAAATGCTTTTGCAAAGGGCAATTATAAAATCCCTTTAAAATGCTTTTTGCAAAGGGCAAATTCTAAAATCCCTTTAAAATGATTTTTGCAAAGGGCAAATTCTAAAATCCCTTTAAAATGATTTTTGCAAAGGGCAAATTCTAAAATCCCTTCAAAATACTTTTTGCAAAGGGCAAATTCTAAAATCCCTTTAAAATGCTTTTTGCAAAGGGCAAATTCTAAAATCCTTTAAAATGCTTTTTGCAAAGGGCAAATTCTAAAATCCCTTTAAAATGCTTTTTGCAAACGGCATTTGCTTTTTGTTGTATTGTTGGTTTTTTTGTTATTTTTTGTAAACGGCAAATTATAATGTCGTTTAGAATGTAATTTACTGTCGGCATTTGCCGAGAAGCCTTTAGCTTTCCGCCCGATGGCCGCATTATCGGACATTAAGCCACCTGCATCGGTTGAGCTTCTAATATTAAAACTTCTTCTTTTTTCAAAAACATTATTTTAGAAAGCAAAATCCTTTAATGGCTCCGGTTAATTCTAACAATGGTACTCCTAAGGCAAAGATTAGGCATACAGCGAAAGAGCCAGTTCCTACGACTTATCAAGCTTCTTCTTCTACTCCGAATTCTTTGGCTTGTTCGGCAAAAAAGCAGATTTTAGCGCAGTCAAATTCTTCTCCAGTACAAATCGAAGAAGATCACCCAGTTTATCAGTGGTGAGTTTATGTTATTTCAATTGAGCCTTTTGATAATTAAGTATATTAAGGTTTACAATTATCGAAGTTAAATATGTCAAGACTGATGTCGATGGAGAAGAATTCGTTTACATGGAGAATAGGGCTCTAAGGTGTGTTTGTTCAAGTCTTGTTTGTAACTATTTATTTTTTGTTCAGGTAATTGATCACGTCAGGACTGCTACTTCTCAGTTCTCTTTTCCGACTAAGCTCACGTAAGTTATATATTTTCATTTTCGAGACGGATGTTCCCTTTTTTAAAGCTCCGGGGATACTGCCTTAAAGTCGAGGGTATGTCCATTTTATTTCAAAAAAATGGTAAGCACACTCACGCTTACCCCCATTCATTTCTGTAGCCCTTGAAGCTCTTAATTTTCTTACGTCACATTTCTTGTAGAAGGTGACATTTCATGGCATTAGGTCATTGGATCCCGGTCATTTGATCCCCCGGTCATTTGATCCCCGGTCATTTGATCCCCCGGTCATTTAAAATGTTTTCTTCTAATCCAACCTCAGTTCTACTGGATAATCCATAAACCAACCGAACCAAATGGTCGACCACTTGGATCAAATTTTTTTATGTATTTTTGGATTTATAAACCTTGTTTTCTGGACTAATTCGGCATGCTGAAGATGGTTTGATAATAGTAAAATGCCGTGTTCTCTAGTATTTTTTGAGTTTTGGGGAATAATTGATTTTGGTAAAATCAATTATTCCCCAAAACTCAAAAAGTACTGAAGAAAACGGCATTTTACTATTGTCAAACCATCTTCAGCATGCCCGAATTAGTCCAGAAAACAGGTTTCGAAATCTAAAAAACATAAAAAAAAATTTGATCCAAGTGGTCGACCACTTGGATCTTGGTTCAGAATAAAAAACTTAAATTCCCGCAAAATTTTCCCAAAACTGAGGTTGATGGTTCGAGCCCCTATGGGTGCAAAGAATACTATCCACGTGGTTTGGATACTATCCAGGTGGTTTGGACACTATTTAGATGGTTCAGGTACAATTAAGATGGTTTGGATACTATCCAAGTGGTTCGGGAACAATCCAGATGATGACCGGACAAGTTACCAAATGACCGTCGCCCACATTTCATAGGTCTCCGTATCTTTTTTGCTGGTTGACGAAGTTTTGGTTTGTCAATCAGTTGTCTTCCGACGAAAATTCCGATTCTCAGCTTTCGCGGCTAAATATTATTAAGCGTCTCTGTTTCAGTCCATCTTCGGTCAATTTCATGTTTGGAAATGTGACGCCTGCCGATATTGCCAAAGTGCATAAGGTCAGCCAGCCGAAATCTATTCTGAAGAGATCTTTCATGACAGCCAATCGCACTTATTCTATGCAAAATACTGCTTCTGTCAAGGTAAGTTATTTTTGTAAAATTTATTTCTCACTGGATTTTTCATTTAGATGGACGTTAAGCGAAGAACCATTCAGGCTTCCAAGAGCAGGATCAATCGCCTATCTCGTGTTGCATCAGCGCCTGGTACTGGTGGAAAGTTTAAGGCTATGGAATCACCTAAGATGAGATTTATTGGCTAGTTAATTTATGAATGTGTGCATATTCTTTATCTGTTAATTTGTGAATTTCAGATCTTAATTCAACTGTTGGTGGAGGATCTTCTGGCCGTGATGAGTTCAGGAAAAGTCAAGACAGATCGCTAATGAGTCGGGACCGGTCTTCAGTCAGCCGTATCTACACTCCCTATGCCGGACCTTTTCGCTACAAGGACACTTCAAAGATGCGAGATGATGAATTGAAGAAATACAATCTGGAGAAGTGTTTGAAGCGTCCTGAGAATCATGAAGATTCCAAGAATCGCATCTTCTAAAAATGTCAATTTACTCTGCAGTTCATCCGTTACTTACTATCCTCTGTCTGTTCCGTACGTATTGTTCGCCTCTTATAAACCATTTCTGTTGAAGTCTTCGGATGGCTGTACGTCTTCGGTTTTGCGTTCACTCAAACTATTCGTCTTACTTTTTTTTTGACGTAGCTTCGTCGCTTGAAAACTTTACGTGGAATATTGAAATGCTTTGGTCGGTCCGTGACGTTTTGCCCTCACGACCGTTTGGCCCCTCGGGACATTTAACACCCTCATATGATAAAGGGACGTTTGGCCCCTTCAAATGAATATGGGACGTTTGGCCGCCTCAACACACAAAAGAAGCCAGGGTAGCACATTATTGTCATTATTATCAATATGTTAATCAAAATTGGTACTCTAACACGGATTGATGATACCAAGATAGCGATTTTGCTATTCGGAATCCCATATCGAATCAGGAAAATACCTTAACTACCTGAGGGGAGCTGAGGCTACCATGTAAGTATCTTAACCGATGGTGGCAGCAAACACCAATTTTTCTAAATTTAAGTCTTTACTTAGTTGGTTAGGGTATTGGAGTTAAAGTTAAGGTTTTTTAAGCATTGCGAGTTAAATTTAGGTAAAGAGTTAAATTTAGGTTAAATTTAGGCAGGGTAGCACCAATAGGGTACCACCACGAGGTACTACCATCAAGGTTCCACCGCCAGGATAATAAGAATACCACATGTAGACCACCATCTGGATTTAGAAAAATTTTGTCGGCAAGATGAACTGATTTAGGAAAAATCGGCAGAAAAAAAGATTCAAAAAGATTTTGGGAAAATACCGGCAGCGAAAAAGATTTAAACAGATTTTATAAAATGCCGGCTTATTAAATGCCAAAAAATATTCGAGCGGATCTTAGGAAATGCCGGCAAGAAAATAATATTCAAACGGATTTGGCAAATGCCGTTTGCAAAAAGTATTTTGAAGGGATTTTATAATTTGCCCTTTGCAAAAAGCATTTTAAAGGGATTTTATAATTTGCCCTTTGCAAAAAGCATTTTGAAGGGATTTTAGAATTTGCCCTTTGCAAAAGCATTTTGAAGGGATTTTAGAATTTGCCCTTTGCAAAAAGCATTTTAAAGGGATTTTATAATTTGCCCTTTGCAAAAAGCATTTTAAAGGATTTTATAATTTGCCCTTTGCAAAAAGCATTTTAAAGGGATTTTATAATTTGCCCTTTGCAAAAAGCATTTTAAAGGGATTTTGGCAAATGCCGCCAGTTTTGCCGAATCCAAAAGGGATCCGCGAGGGATTTGCAAAAATTCCGAACACTGGTTCGAGACCAGGTGAAAATATCTTCAATGTCTTAAAACAGATTCTTTAACAAACATGTTTAAAGTATGTGTTGAACAAAATTATAGTGTGTTCGAGACCAGGTGAAAATATCTTCAATGTCTTAAACAGATTCTTTTACAAACATGTTTAAAGTATGTGTTGAACAAAATTATAGTGTGTTCGAGACCAGGTGAAAATATCTTCAATGTCTTAAAACTGATTCTTTAACGAACATGTTTAAAGTATGTGTTAAACAAAATTATAGTGTGTTCGAGACCAGGTGAAAATATCTTCAATGTCTTAAATCTGATTCTTTAACAAACATGTTTAAAGTATGTGTTAAACAAGATTATAGTGTGTTCGAGACCAGGTGAAAATATCTTCAATGTCTTAAAACTGATTCTTTAACGAACATGTTTAAAGTATGTGTTAAACAAAATTATAGTGTGTTCGAGACCAGGTGAAAATATCTTCAATGTCTTAAAACAGATTCTTTAACAAACATGTTTAAAGTATGTGTTAAACAAAATTATAGTGGGTTCATCAACATCATCAAACATGTTTCATTAAAAGATGTTACCAGGTGGCGTTCTATAATTTCCGAAAAAATTGTTTTTTGACTGAAATTTGGCTTTTGCCTTGGCCTTGACTTTTGCCTTTTGCCTTCAATCTAATACCTGGATGACCACAAAGGGTTTGTTTATTGGTATTCTACCATGTTTGGCCATTGTGGCTGGGCTAAACGAGACTCAATATGCATTTCATAATCAAAAGCACTGCTCCGAATTATGTCTTAGGTGAGTTAGTGCGCGCAACTCTAACCAACTAAGCCGCCTTCTTGGTTGCTTGGGGTTGAGATTGCGCACACCCACATACCGTATTACCTCTAATAGCTGCCCCTGCTCTAATAACCCCTCAACTTTGAATACCTATATCTCAGCCCAAAGTAAAATTTTTGCAAAGCTGTTTAATGCGTTTCTTAACTCCCACGAGCTCTATCGATTCCCCTTTTTCGATTTTAAATTTTCATCCAAAAATCTCGAGATCGACCTCAATTTATTCCAATTTTTGGGCATCCAAAAAATAACTCCCCTGGGGAGCTATTAGAGAAAATACGGTACCTGAGACAGAAATCACTCGAAAGTTACTCTAAATGCATGAAAACAGTTCCGAAAATCGGTAATTTTTGTAAATCAAACTATCCAAGCTACCCGATTCCTGAAGTAATTTTTGAGGTACAGTCTACTTCTATTTGATAAAGACTTGTGTACGAGGTACCTTGCGTATTTCTGACTCTAGCAATGGTTATCACTCTTCAAAAAGTAATTAAATATATTGATAGATAAAATTGATATATAAAGGAACAAGGCAACAGCTTCTTCATTTGCATAATGTTCTTAGACTAATCGCACTTCCATCTTCATTTTTTTAAGTTGATTCGCTGAGAGATCAAACTGCTGTTTTTAGGCATGATATACCGTGCTGCATTCTCAGGGCATTCTAATTGTTTAAAGAGCTTTTGTTGGTTTTTTTCAAATAACATTTCCATGTATTTTTCAATAATAATCGGATAAGGGGGTGGTCTATACTACACTATCTTTTTGTGTAAGAGGCGAGGAGTTGTTGTGTGTACGACAGCAGCGTTGCATTCGCTCTTTTTGTCGATATGTGACCTGAGCCGAGGATCAGGCCTGTTTTTATACACTCAGAGCCAGTTTTCGAAGTATGTTCTTGTTTAAATGCTGCCTATCGCTTTTTCATAAGCTCACCTACCTTAGCCATAAAAAAAAGCAGAGTACCGAAGCTGAAAAATCAATAGTTTTGATAGGTTACAAGGAGCCGTGTTGCTCTGTATGCTTATTTATTTTCCTTATTCATTCAATTCATTTTGTGGAATAGACTTTGACATTCTTTTTCTCTGAAATATATCACTTTTTGTTTGAAATTTATTACTGTGCATAATTTTGGTCGGAATTCGTATGTTTTGTACATAGATTGGTACAACAACTCTTCGTAGATAGTGGTTTTCATGTTTCAGGGCCTGTTACGTGTAGAAAACATGTTTTTAGGCGAAGAAAGCATTTCTGAGTTCTTCCAACGTAAATTTTGACTTTTTGTCTTTTAGGACCAGTGTGAAGGGTATAAGTAGGAGACTAGATATCATATTATTTAACATTGGTCTCCCTCACTTCTTAAGTTGAAAAATCTGGCAACAGCAAGAGAAAAAGTCAACCAAATATTAAAAAAGCACATGTCTCCCACCGTAAAACTGATTTTTCACACGTTTCAGGCCTCGAACACGAAAAAATGGTTTGAATCTTTCAATTCAAGAAGAGTAGTTCTTTAAGTATCATACTTGTTAATGACAATAAAAATTTGTCGAATTCAAGTGCGCGAGGGACACTTTTTTCATTCCGAAATTATTTTTTAAAATAATTTCTTGCGTATGAACATGAATGATCAGAAAAATAGCAAGCACATGAATTGAACCAACAATTACCACGTTGAGACCAACAATTCTCACAACGCGTTGCGTACCACTGAGCTACCTAGGCCATTTATATGAAATGAATTTTTTTTATCTTGATCTTATTCTACCAACAATACGTTTCGAAACAAATATTTCTGGCGTGAAAAAAGTGTTCCGCTCATTCAGTGAAAAATTTCGTGAATGAGTGTGCCAGAATCCCTCTTTTATATACTACTCCATGTTTTCTCCTCTTTCTGTCTTTTCGCTATTGATATGAGAGTAACTTGGTAAAACTATAATTCATTCACACATTCGTGGTTAAGCATGTTTTACATTTTTTACTTCTTTTAGATCAATTTTACCAAAACACATATTTCAGCTTATTCGCTATTAATCATGCAATTACATATTTTTTTCTTACTTTCAGTGTTGCATTATGTAAACATGGTATAGTACTGGGTATGTGGCATGGGACTGAGTATGTGTTTATAAAAATTTCTTGAATTTACCCATCGGCTGATACAAAACAAATGAATGTTATTTCCCCATACTTTTCACAGAAACAAATCAGCTTTACTCGTTAGAAAATGATCTGACCAACCAACACTGATTTTTGAAACTTTTCAAAAAAAATTCCGAGAGGCCCATAAACTGATGTACCATGATTTTTTTTTTGATTTTCCTGTGATGCAAATTTTTCTTGAGTATTCTTTTTAAAAACTTTGAAGAAGACAAACGTTGAAAATTATGTATACTGACCGAAATATGCCCATTTTAAAAAATGCATTCATTTTTTTCTCAATCAACACCATGATGAATTCATTAACACCAAGTGAAAAGCCAAAATTTTCAACTCTGCGGGTCGACTTGAAAGTCGAAAATCAGAAATTTTACGGCTTCCGACTGAAAATTTCAAAAACGAAGGGTCAAATTGTGATAAAAATATTCGACTCGGATGGTCAACTGGGATTTAAAAGTCGAAATTTTTGATTAGGTGGGTCGAATCAAAAATCAAAAGTTGGAAATTGTTCGACTTTAGACTGAAAAGGTCGAAAACGATGGCGAAAATAGGTTTCTTCGATCAAAGTAAGCTTAAAAATGAGAATGTTTTTATTAATTTTTTTTGCTATTAAATGATGCGACTGCAAGCAAACAATGGAGCCTAAAACACTTGTTCTCATTCGAAAGCGCTATTTATTTCACGATTGATAAAAAAATTAAAAAGTTTGGTCTCTGGGAAGTTATTGCTGAAAAAAATTAACAAGTGGCTTAGGAAGATCGTTATTTTGATAAAAAGTTCTCACAGAAGTAAATTTGAGTTTGCATATTTCAATTCTGAGGTCATATTTCTGCTCAGAAGGAATGATTAACTCTTGAATGTCTAATCAGAATAATTGAAAAAAGGTTGCAGAAAATTCTTGATTTTGCCTTGGTCGCCTTATATATTTATTTTTTGACCAAAGAATGACCAAGGCAAAATCACAAATTTTCGGTGAGCTTTATTTAAATTTTCTGATTATACTTTTAACAGCAGGAATATGGTCTCAGTATTAAAAAATGTGAAGTAAAAATAAATTTGAAAGTATCTTTTTAAGACCCTATAGAGAAGTTCGCCTGTCTTTTAACAGCAAAAACATCGAGTTAGTATGGGAGAATATAGTGAGATATGCGTTTGAAAAGATTCGAGTTGGTTCCTATATTAAAAGCAGTGTATAAGAAAAAAGAAGTGAATGCAGATGGCATAACCTTGTTACTCAATGGTAAACATGAAAAGTTGAAAAAGTCAATCTTGAGATCATTTCAGGAAATGTTATTCAAAACAAGAAAACAGTTGGACATATTACCAATGATCAAGGCTATGTAGATAATAAAAGCGCACGTGTTATCGTCTTACTCGGAAATTTGCCTTTTTCTTTTGGAGATTATGTTTTTGGATTAAATGTGTCACCTGAACATCATACAGCTTCGTTGAAGCAAAAAGTAGCTTTACATTTAAATCAAGAATTTGGTTATAAATTTCACCAGAGAGATATTGGCTTGATGTACCAAGGTAAAGTATTTCAAATATGCATAATATGAGGTGGATTAACGCCTCAATTAACGCCGTTTTTCGGCACAACTTGAATATACCACCACCACGCCCCTCCCTAAATCAACTCTTTTCAAAATCGTTTGCAAACACTTTTATATCGACCTTAAATGGCCGCAGGAGTTCAAAAAACATTGTTTTTGAGTTCTGGTTAATAGAAAATTGAATTCCGGGGCCACCCAAAGGTACCCTTTTCGACCATTTTTAAAGGGATCCAAGGCTTTATTGGGGTGGAAATAGACCGAAAAGAACTAATTTTGTGGAAATAAGAAGATGTTGAACAAAGTTTTGGATACTGGGGTCGTTGCAACACCTTTAAAAATCTTCATAATTAATGGCGTGAACGTTGTTATTAGGCCACACAATGTTGCTCGTATGTTCATACTTCCTGATCGTGACCACACTTCTAATTATGTTCAAGTTACTTCTTTGACCATTAAAAAGGAAATACAGGAGGTGAAAGAAGTGAACCTTGAAATGCTTCATCTGTATTTTTATGATTCCGAAAATCAAATTTACGTTCAAATATTAGATGATGATCCACTCTTCATCCAAGATTTTAGAAACGTCAGAACTTTGTATCTTCAATAGTAGCACTAAAAATCAAATATCTGTATTCTATCTAATACACTTTTCAAAATACTACATTTCTCGAAAAACTTTAAAGTAATTGAACTTTACCTTCACCAGCCAATGATACCCTATTGCTACCAGCAATTGCAGTTTTTTCACTTGAACTTTCGAAAAAATGATTAATATTTTTTATTTTCAATTATTTTTCAAAACTGTCAGAATTAAAAGAATTTTTTATTGCCTTGATAACTCAAGCTAAATTGTTTGATGGAGATAGGTTTTAATTCAGTCTGAATTTTATTTCTGTCTGTTTATCTAAATCATGCATAAAATGTTTTGAAATTTCTATTTTTTTCCATATTTTTTGACTCAAATAACCCGTTTTCTTCTTTATTTTTTCCCTTTTCTTTCTCGGTGAATTAAAATTTTCTTCAGTGTCAAATTTCTTAATTTTGTTCTAACTTTCCTGTCAGGATAAATTTATAAATTGCCTTTCTTTTGGATAAAGTTCTATCCCTTTTTTTTGTTTTGACTGCAAAATATATGATTTTTAATGGTGAATTTCATCTAGTAAAATCACCACAACAGATGCACAAAAACAGAAGTGACAAAGTACAGAAAAGCAGCAAACCAGAGCCAGGAAAACAGAAGTCGAAAGAAAGTCAAGATTTTTGTCAAAAATGTTTTTTCGAAAAGCGTCTATCAGCCACCTTAAACATGTCCGCCTAGTTCTGATGAAAACTGAAATCGGTCAAAATTTAGAATAAAAATCTAGAACCTAAACAATGTGTCTTAGGAACCGTTCTCGAAGTTATTGTAAGACTACTTGATACCAATGGCAGCTAAAAACATTTTCAAACATAGCCGATACTGCACCTAAACGATTTTTTTGCACACATAGCGAACGTGCGAAGGTATAAAAAGTAGAAGAAATAGTGAGTATTCTCTTTTTACACTCCTTCACCCATTAATGAAAAAGAATACGGAACTGAGTTTGAAACAAACATAACGTTAGAGACAACTATTTTGTTTTACAATATTTTACAATGCAAAAAGTTCTTACAATGAAACAAACGAAGTATAAACTGACATTCATTTTCATACGGCATGTTTCTATCAATTAGTAGCTTTTAATCTATTATAAACACACTAATCTGGTGTCTAATAGGTTCTGGCCAAATTTTAAATAATTTTTTTTTTCAGAAAAGTAATTACGGCTAGACTTTACTTGGCCCACCGCCTCCCCCCCCCTCACGGCTGACCCACTTTCGAGGTGAATTTTTAAAAACCGATTGCATATTCGTGTTTCTCGACCCGAATTTTACGGGAAATGATCATCAGATTCTGTGAAAATGGAAAAAAAATTTTCGGGATTTGCCTGGTCCCCCAAGGTGAAATTTTAGAAAATTTTGAAAAAAAAATATTTTTCAAATTGGCGCCTTTTGAATTTTAAAGGGATTAAGGGCTGTATTATGAGGGAAGGGAATAAAAGGGGCCACTTATCACACAAGGCCCTAACAAGAAGATGTTGAACATAGTTTTGAATACTGCGGCCTACCGCATAAATAAACTCTGGTATGCATGCTTTTTCATGCATCCAGAGTCACTTTCGAGTGATTTGTGTCTAAGGTATGTGGGTGTGCGCATCTCAACTCCGAGCCCCAAGCCCCCTGCGCCCTCTTCGGGGGCGCAGGGGGCTTGAGAGTTAGAGATGCGCGCACTCACTTACCTTAGACATGATTCCGAGAAGTACTCTTGATCAAAAAATGCGTATAGAGTCTCTTTTTGCCACGGCCCAGTTGAAAAACATGGTGAGGCGGTCGAAGAATACATATATTTACTTTTCTATCGTTCTGCCATAAAAGTGGCCCCCTTTCATTCCCTTCCCCTCCAGTACAGCCCTTAATCCCTTTAAAATTCAAAAGGCGCCAATTTGAAAAATATTTTTTTTTTTTCAAAATTTTCTAAAATTTTCAATTGGGGACCAAGGCAATCCCAAAAATTTTTTTTCACTTTCACAGAATCTGATGATCATTTCCGTAAAAATCCGGGTCGAGAAACACGAATATGCAATCGGTTTTTAAAAATTCACCTCGAAAGTGGGTCAGCCGTGGGGGGGGGGGGTGGCAAGTAAAGTGTTACCCATTTTCCATTAGGAACCTTGCTTCGAATCATGTCTTAGTTATGTATGTGTGCGCATCTCAACTACAAGCTCCTTACACCCCGAAGAGTCTTGCTCGGAATTATGTCGCAGGTAAGTTTGTGCGTGCATCTTAAAACAAGCCTCTTCTGGGGATGCAAGGGGCTTGCTTGCTTGCTTGAAGTTGAGATGCGCACACACACATAACTTAGACACAAATCACTCGAAAGTGCCTCTGAAAGCATGCAAAATGTATAAATATCATAGTTTCTCCATGCGATAGGCCCACGTCAACAATAGTATGCTCAATTCTTTTTTTTAGGAATAAATGAGTTAATGAATCACATCATCAAACTGTTGTTAATGTATTTTACGAGTCTGTGAGAGTGAATAAACCACCTAACCGCGCTGTTATTTATGTAATTTACGAGTCTGTGAAAAAATCATTTTTAATCATGGTTTGACCGCTCATTTGATAGAGAAATAACTCAGCTACACAACGATGTGAAAACCTCTGAGATAGGGAAACAAAACATGTGAAAAAGATGTATTGAAGTTAAGTAGCAGTCGTTATCAAAAAGAAGCCGTAGAGTTCACCCCTCTTTGAATTTGGAAATTCTGTGCTGACATTTTATTTTGCTCGGCATTTTCCAATATTTTGAGAAAATGTCGGCCCATAACTCTACTGATTTTTTTATTGAAAAAATTAAAAAGTTATGTAAATACTTTTCTACAAGGCAGTGAATTTCTACCGTATTTCCTCTAATTCAGCCCTTCCTATAGCCTCTCTCTTTTTTTGATCAGAACTTCAGAGTTAAGACCATTTTTTTACAATTCCAAAATTTTTGGGCATCCAAATAGTTTATCCCAGGGCTGAATTAGAGGAAATACGGTATGTTATATTCGCAAAACATTTACTTTGATGTAATCAAGTTGATGTAATCAGAAAGTTTTACATACAAATATGCTTTATTTTAATATAATGATTTGCGGTTTATCATTTTTCGAAGAAAGATGGGTTTATATTTAATGCCACGAAAATGTATTTTTTCGCGAAAACAAAATGAGCTATAAATAAAAAAAATTCTGTTCGTGAAACAAGATATATAAAATATATAAATCATGCCAGGTGGCCCGAAAAATATTAATCGGGAATACAAAAATTTTAAATTTTTAAAAATGTATGTACAAAAAGAAAAATAAATGAAAATATATTCACAAGCAATGTTTAAAATATTAATGATGAGTCACATGACTTTCGACTATTTTCTACGAAATGAAGAAAATCAGACAGTATATAAGGTTTCTGAATTCTGATCCAGTAAATTAATATCATCTTTGTTGATCTTTATATAGTATTTGGACTGAGTAAATCCCACTTTTTTCGAGCTAAAGTACATGTGTCAGGCTAAGTCTTTTTGTGATCAACCAAGCTGAGTTTGCTCTTTAAAAGGGCATGCCGTGCCCGACACGGAGAAAAGGCGGGGACCAGCACTTTTTTTCTTTCTCAATCAAGTTTCACATGCATACGCATTCAGATTTTTTAAGTTTCTGTATAGTTTTTAAAAGTAGTATAGGGTCATTAATATTAGATTTGACGCAAAACGAGTGAAAAATAAAACGATTCAAAAAAAATTGCTGGTCCCCGCCTTAACTTTTTGAAACGCACGGGCATGCCCCATTAAATTGTGTATAGTGAAGCATTTCGAAATGTGGTATAAGTTGATTGGTTCTCTGGAAATGTCTTTACACCTTTATTTGTAACTTCAGGATTTTTTCTAGCTTCTTCTTGAACGTTCTGAACCCCGCGTAACATGCTAAAAAGTTTACATCAAATTTAATGTTTTTTTTAGTAAATTTTTCATAATTGAGAAAGCATTATCGATTTTAAGATTAGGATCGAGCAAATCAGGACCATAGTCAACATGGAACCCCATCTCCGCCCGACGCCTCGAGTGTCTCAGATATCGTTCTAGCACCGCCCCATGCACTGGAGCGGGGGCGCTCCGGGCGCACCGCATCTGATTATGAAGCAGTATCGGATCTTTTTTCAAGCTTCGCACTTTTTTTCACGCCCCGCAACGCTCCGCCTCAATGCGTGGGGTGGTGCCAAGACGTGAAAAAAATAGTCTAGAGCTTGAAAAACACATCCGGTACTGCTTCATGATCCGGTGCAGTGCGGCTTCAGTGCGTGAGGCGGTGCCAGGGCGACAATCTGGAACACTCGGGATGTGGGGCGGTGCTGGGGCGGTGGTCCGGAAATCACTAGGGCGTGGGGCGGTGTTGGGACGATTATTGCCTGCATACACATCGACAAGTATAGTTTTTTAAACATTAGTTTGAAAAAAGCGATTCATAATTATGCATTAAGCCAATAGTTTCAAGCTTTAATTACTTTGTTTACATGAATTTAATGGATATGTCGGCTTGTTGTTTGAAGTGGAAAATACAAAATTCAGTTGATATGATGATTCAGTGACGAACGTGATATGATTAAAACCCGATATTAGCACAATGATTAAAATTGATGTGAGAAAACTAATTGAAGCTTAAAATTAGATTTAAAGCATTGAAACCCAAAAAAATCGATAAAAAGATTTTTATGTGCAGCCAACAGTCGTCTTATTCTTGTTGTTTGTGAACTGCTGACCCAATGAGGAGTGAGTAAGCATTTCCTTCTATGCAACTGGGCCTTTCCTTACTCTGCATTTTTGTAAGCTGAAGTTCTTCTCACCGAGAAAATATGCTGTATACTCTCGCATGTCTGCGCACTGGACATGTTTTTATTAAGGTTTTATGAAGTGCTAAAAACTGGCTTTGAAGCTAACAACGAAACCAATTCGAGTGTCAGCTGTATGTATGTAGGTTATTTCTAGCATTTTATCCTTTATAGTTTATTTCTTATCTTTTCTATTTTTTGGTAGCGAGGTATTCAGGAGGTTGGCTCAAGACGTTTTTCAAGTTAGTTTATGTTACAAAAAAAGAAGATGTATGATTGAAACCCTTATCAAATATACATTTTAATTTTGAATTATTCTGCCATCATATAGCCTTCCGATTACGATTTCCTGCGTACCCTCTTCCTCCTCTCTTCCCGGGTACTTCCCTGGGCACTTATGCTGACCCAAAAAACGTCCTTAACCACTTTTTTCTGCTATATAATATACAAGAAACATTTGTAAACTGTTTCCTAATTTAAAATGAATTCATTGTGTTTTTTTTTGCAAACTAATGTTAGATATCTCTGCAGAACCCTAAAGAACCATGGTTTTTGCGCGCAGTGGCATGTGCAAAATATGACTTGGTGGGGGACACTTCTCTTTCGTCTCACTGTACTCTTTTGTGTCGTTCGAAAAAAATGACTCAAAAGAGTATAGTACTCGACAAAAGAGAAGTGTCCCGGCCACTGCGCGCAAAAACCATGGTCCATAAAGAACACATCTTGGCTTTCTTTTAAGCAAAAAACGTAATTTTTGAAATCGCTTCTAAATTTTTTTTCCTCCGACCTCCAAATTGGAGATGGTGGATTTAGCCTGGATGCAAGGTGGATTTTGTGTTCAAGCCCATTTTTCAACCAGGTGGAGTATCGCCAGTTAGGTTAATTAGCTAGCCAGAAAGGATAGTTGAGTGTTCAGGTGGAGTATTCACAGTCAAACTTTGATATAACGTACATCGTGGGGACCAGGGCAGGTGTACGTTATAGCAAAGGTGAGGGTAGGCGACAATAGGCGAAGGTAAGCGAGGATAAGCAAGGGTAGGCGAGGATAGGCGAGGAAAGGCAAGGGTAGGCGAGCGTTGGCGGGGTAGAGTAGGCGGTTTACAGGTGGGGTGGATGTTCTACTCGAACAACAGAGATAGTATCCGAAACACTAATGTAAAAGTATTTCAGTTCGATTATGACAAGCGAATTATCAGATACAAAAATAAAATTGTATTGACACTTTACCGTACGGATATAAGTATTAGTGATTAAAAATTATTAAATTTAAGGATAGTAAGCATCCAATATTCTATTTTTTTTGCAAATACTAACTCTTATTAGTACTTTAGTTTAAAAACTCAAAATTAGAGGCAAAACTATAAAAAAGTTTAGAGGCTTTTTATTAAACAAAAATATAGTCTGTTTGAGACAAGGTGAAATATTTTAAAATTGACTATTCAGTCGAGAGCTGTTTTTACTAACTAAGCTCGTGAATAGTATTAAATCTTGTGTGTCAGATTTTTTTCCGAAAAAAATCTAAATTTTTCTTAACATATTCCATACTACAATAAAATTTCATATCAACAATTCGATTATTTTAGAATTAATTTTCCATACAATCGAAATACTATTTGATGTGATTTCTCTGACCGATCCTAAGCCTTTCACATATATACAGAGTGATGCGAAAAACATGGACATTATTTAGCCTTTGTGCTAAAAATTGCGTTTTGACCTGTATTCAAATCATGACTACTAAAAATAGTACATAATAGTACATTCTGAAAATAGTACATTCTAATCAATTGTCTAGCCAAATATTTCTAAAATAAAGTTAATTCGTGAGTTGATCAACACACAACACACCACATTCTAACACAACCCCCTCTCTAATTCTACCCCACCACCGGGACTCGATTTTGTGAAAGAAGGCCCAGGCCGAACTCTACAAGCCTAAAGAAAAAAATACCTATTTTTTGAAGAGTCACTGTGATTACTGCGGTAATTGAGGGCATTGTACTCTAGCGAGGAATTTCGCTTTCGCGACCATCGTGCTCATCATGCTTTTTTACTGCCAGGTAGTCAAACGTCACAGTCAGAAACTTTCGTGTTAAGTAGCATCCACACTGCAAATATTTTTTTCTATAAAAAAAGTTGCAAACTAAGGAATATAAGGAGTAACGGGTAGAAATTGCTATAGAAAACAGATTTAATTGTTCTCGCAAAAATGCACCATTATTTTTGAACCAGCCTGTATGTCACTGTCATTGTCACTGTCATTTTCGGAAAGCCTGCAACCAACCAACACATGCCTTATACTACATAGAGAAAAATGAAACATTTTTCCCCTTGCTTGTTATACAAGGTGTGTCAAAAAATTTCAATGTTTCGAAATGGCTGCCTTTTTCAAAGAACGATTCTCAAATTCAATTTTTTTCAATCGATTTTTGCTGCGGAGAATATCTGTTGTGTATAATGCGATTTGTTTTGGTCCCATAGTTTGGTTTTGGCCTACCTCATCCAAATTTCATCCACATACTACCAGAACCCGAAGCAAAGGATGCCGATTAAAAACAGTGTTTTTCGACATGACATATTAGAAAAATATCAACTGCGAGAAGAATTTATTGCTAAAAACAGAATTTCAAAAATCGTTCTAGTGAAAAGGTTATGAGTGTTTCAAAAAGCTGGAGTTCCTTGATATACCCTGTGAAATCGAAAAGTTGCAATAGTGAAGGTAAAATCAAGATGTCCAACCTTTTTCACTCAAGGTATTACATTAGGCAAACTGCTTTTTGCTTTATTGTTTGCTTTTCAATCTTGATTATCATGCTCACCGAATTTTTTTTGCAATGGTTTTGTAACTCTTTATTTATTTTTTCGGAATATTTCTTATATACTCTGTCTATTTTCTTTTGAGTAGCTTCGATGCCGAGTCCTAATATTTGATCTGCCGACTTTGCATCCAATCTGCCTGGCAAATGGTCGCAACCAAATGTGTTACTTTGTTCTGGGCAGATAATAAAACAGTCACATCTCTGATCTGCTTTTTGATACAAGTTTGGTAAATCACCATCCGTAACATAAGTATTTGATGCATTTGAACGTTTTTTTCACGGAGGAATTAACTTCAACCTCTTTCAACGTTTGCGCTTGCTTGTCCATTAGTCTTTGCATTTTTGATGAAATTTTTTTGGCAACTTCACCAATAAGTTTACCGTCTTTTTGAGTCACTTTTTTGCCGAACATATCCAGAAACTTTTTCTCCTGATACATAATATATGATTGAATGTTCAGTTTTGCATCTTTGACTGTGATACCTCCGCATAGCTGACGCCCAAGCTCTTCAACGGTTCTCACTCACGATAGTATTTTTCTAGAGCATGGCTGCTAGACTTCCCACAATTTGAGCTTCGAGAATTGTGGCTCCCTTCTGCAAAGCTTATGCAAACTGCAAACATATGTAAACACTAGAAAGCCGGCACCTAAGCAGTAGCTCATCAATGAAGAGTCTGCAATTAAATTAAAAAAGATTAAAATTATGTTATTTCTAAATGCACATCTTTACATTGAATCGATTAAATATACTGCTCTTATTCACAGTAATTTTTTTAACAAACGCTTTCCTATAAGTAACGAAATATTCGTATTCTGTTGAAAATCGAGAGTTTTGATGCATACGCAGAATTTCTTGAATAAAATAGGAAACATCAATATCCGATTGTAAAATTCATTCGAAAAATATGTTGAAAATCAAGATCCATTAACAACAAAAACATAGTGAAAGGTTAGTTTTTATAGCAGTTTTGAAGAAAAATTTTTAATTCCGATAATGAATTTCGACCCTACTTGGATATAACCCCCCCCTCCCAAATCAACTTTTTTTAAAAGTGTTTCCAAACACCTAAATCGACTTAAAATGGCCTTAGAAGTTCAAAAAAGACATTTTTTGAGTTCTGGTCAATCAAAATTGAGTTTTGGAGACTTCTAAAATTCTGACTTTTCACCTGTTTTATCATGTTTTGGTCACTGGAGCTGGGCAAAAATAGTCTCTAAATGCATTTTGTTCAATAGTCTTGCTCGAATTATGTGTAAGGTAAGTGATTGCGCGCATCTCTAACCAACCAAGCCCCCTGCGCCCCCGAAGAAAGGCGCAGGAGGCTTGGAAGCTTGGAATTGAGATGCACACACCCACATACCTTAGACACCAAACACTCGAGAGTGACTCTGGATGCATGAAAAAGCATGCATTCCAGAGTTTATTCATGCGGTAGGTCCAGTCAACAAAACTATGTTCAACATGTTCTTTTTGTTCAAAATCGGAACCTTTTTTGATCATTTCCCACCAAATACAAACCTAAATCCCCTTTAAAATGGTCAAAATGGGTGATTTCGGGTGATCCTAAAACTAAGTTTTTTATAGACCAAAACTTAAAAATTATGTATTTTTTGAACTCCTGAGGCCATTTTAGGTCGATATAGGGTGTTTGGAAACACTTTGAAAAAAGTTGATTTGGGGGGGGGGGATATATCCAAGCAGCGCCGAATTTTCTCAATCAACTTTGAATAATTTTGAGCAGGGTTCTTTTAGTAACAACCATCTGGTAAATATCATTGTCTCAGTAACTCGTGCTCAAGCTTGATTTTAAGTTAGAGTGCAGCTAAACTCAAACTGATATGGACATATACATATTAAATTTTATTGTAATATAATACATGAAAAACATTGAAATTATTTTTGAAAAAAAAAACTTACACACAACAATCTAATACTGATGCACGAGCTTCGATAATAAGAACTAAAAACAGTGCATCTTTAACTAAATAGTCAGCATTTAAATTTTAACACTATAAGAAGAAAATTAAAATGGTGAACGGAATGAGCTTTTAAAGTGTTAGCGAAGAATATATCATGTGATGCATTTTTTTTATAACACTTATTGCGCTTTAAAAAATTGGTGGCCACACATGACATCACTTTGCAAAAAATTCACAATTTTTTGTGTGTATATTTTTAGAAAATTTTCATAGAGAAATTCATTGAATGGCATTTATTTGTGCAGCACGAGAATGACACTGAATATTTTTCAAATACACAAATAAGAACTTTTTCAAATTTCCAAATCGAAATCCATGAGTATTGTGAAAAACCGTTAAAGCCTCTTGGTGATTGGTAAAAATAGTTTTGGTAGAAATACCGTAATTCCTCCAATGAGCCGCCCCCCCCTAAATTCAAAAAACTGTTTTCTGGCATTGTGTTTTTGACCCATGTTTCGAAGACCACTGTTAAGCAAGTCACCATCTATTTTGTAGCTCATCTCACTGGCTACAAATTGAGGGGTAAGTTGCCAAAAAGAAGTCTGCGAAAATGTGGTCAAAAACACAATGCCAAGAACACGATTTTGAATCACAGGGGGGGGGCGGCTTATTAGAGGAATTACGGTAGAATGTTTCCTGCAAAAATTGAACTGCTTTCCGTTTTTTATCGGCACTAGAACGCCTGGTTTTTTCAAGAGCACACCCTGGTGCAGAATTTTCACACTAAATACAGAAGCAGAATTTTTTTCAAAGAATAACCATTTGCGAGTCAGCTGCCCCCACGTATCAACCAAGTCATCAAATTTTTTACGGGTGAAACTTTAAGAGGGCAGATATCGTCGATTTTTATTATCGAATACAGTGATTCAGAATTTGAAAGCAAGCACAGGTTGCGGGCTTTCAAATAAGGTATCATCGAGGTATTTATGACAATTGAATGTATAATTTTACTTCAATGAAACAATTGTGTCATTTTTTGAAAAGGTTGTTGATAGCAGTGCTGGGAGCTCGTCCTCGTCTTTCGTCCACGTCCTCGTCCGACCAGGATTTTTAAAATTTTAGAAAAACCCAATGACGTGGACGAAGACGAGGACGAGTAAATTTGATAGGTAAAAACGAGGACGAGGACGTGGATTTTAAGGAGGAAGGACGAGTGTGAAATAAAGCTAATCTCTTCAAAGCTTGGAAAAAAGCTTATAATTATTTTTTGAAAAATTCGTTCATTTCATTTGTTTGTGTTTATAACTTTTGTGGCATCTAGAAAAAGAAGTTTGATCTGCTTGATCGATTTTTTAATTTAAAATAATTAATGATCCACTATGTCTTGCTTTCGTGAAAACTGCAGTCGTTCATCCACCAAAGCTTGACTTTTTATTCAGAACGACGGTTTTTTCAGAGTTTTTTTTTTTGAGTTTTTAATTTTTTTTACTGAATCTCACTGAAAATGAAAGTCTTAGTGAGAATCAAGCCAAAATAGAACTTTTTTTGAGGATGAAAACTTTTTTTTTGGCTGGTTACTGAGAGTGACTGCAAACAAAACGTATCTTCACAAGCTCTGAGTGAGAGTGGAAAAATTTTTTTGTCCTGACAGTCAGTGAGTGAGAGTGAGAATTTAAAAAAAAGCTGTGCGTGATAGTGAGTGAGATTCTCAGTGAAATTCTCACTCGGACTGAGCGCAGCAAAACACTGCTATATTCGAGTAATGGCTCCCAACCATGTTCCATACAGCAGAACCTAGCTGTGACCCTCCGCTCAATATATTGCTATGTAAATTTTCAGGAGTCATGATTTGAATACAGGTCATAACACAATTATTAGCACAAAGGCTAAATAATATCCATGTTTTTGCATCACTCTGTATATATGTGAAACGCTCAGGGTCGGTCAGAGAAATCACATCAAATAGTTTTTCGGTTGTATGGAAAATTAATTCTAAAATGATCGAATTGTTAATATGGAAGTTTATTGTAGTATGGAATATGTTAAGAAACATTAAGATTTTTTTTGGAAAAAATCTGACACACAAGAATTTAATACTATAGCGAGCTTAGATAGTAAAAACGTAAAACAACTTCTCTATGTAGTATTAGGCATGTGTTGGTTGGTTGCAGGCTTTCCGAAAATGACAGTGACAATGACAGTGACATACAGGCTGGTTCAAAAAATAATGGTGCATTTTTGCGAGAACAATTAAATCTGTTTTCTATAGCAATTTCTACCCGTTACTCCTTATATTCCTTAGTTTGCAACTTTTTTTATAGAAAAAAATATTTGCAGTGTGGATGCTACTTAACACGAAAGTTTCTGACTGTGACGTTTGACTACCTGGCAGTAAAAAAGCATGATGAGCACGATGGTCGCGAAAGCGAAATTCCTCGCTAGAGTACAATGCCCTCAATTACCGCAGTAATCACAGTGACTCTTCAAAAAATAGGTATTTTTTTCTTTAGGCTTGTAGAGTTCGGCCTGGGCCTTCTTTCACAAAATCGAGTCCCGGTGGTGGGGTAGAATTAGAGAGGGGGTTGTGTTAGAATGTGGTGTGTTGTGTGTTGATCAACTCCACGAATTAACTTATTTTAGAAATATTTGGCTAGACAATTGATTAGAATGTACTATTTTCAGAATGTACTATTATGTACTATTTTTAGTAGTCATGATTTGAATACAGGTCAAAACACAATTTTTAGCACAAAGGCTAAATAATGTCCATGTTTTTCGCATCACTCTGTATATATGTGAAAGGCTTAGGATCGGTCAGAGAAATCACATCAAATAGTATTCGATTGTATGGAAAATTAATTCTAAAATAATCGAATTGTTGATATGAAATTTTATTGTAGTATGGAATATGTTAAGAAACATAAGATTTTTTTGGAAAAAATCTGACACGCAAGAATTTAATACTATTAGCGAGCTTAGATAGTAAAAACGTAAAACAGCCTCGGCTGAATAGTCATTTTTAAAATTTTAATACCTATAACAAGAACAAGAAATGATGAACGAAATGAGCTTCAAAAGTGAAAGTAAAAGAATATATCGTGTGATGCTTCCAAAATTTTAGGCTTTACATCACATCAACTTTACAAAAAAAATTTTAATTTTGTGTGTGTCTTTATTTTCGGGAAATTTTTATTGAAAAATTCTTTAAATTGCATTTATTTGCACAGCACGAGAATGACGCTCAATATTTTTCGAATATACAAATGAGAACGTTTATAAATTTGCAAATCAAAATTTATAATTAATCTGAGAATAAGTGAAAGCTTCCTGGTGATACAAAAAAATTCTAGTAAAAATAGAATGTTATCGTATAAATACAAAAAGATAAAAGAAGGTGGTTTAAAGGAGCATGCTTTCCTAGTGCAACGGCAATTGTTGATTTTTGAATTCCCGGGGACATAAAAAAATAAAATAATTATCAAAATTTGCGCAAAATATTTTTCAAACGCAAACAATTATTTTGGCAGTCATTTTTTGACTTCTCAATTGAATTTTTGGTCGGGTCCGCCGAACCGCTCTTACTTTGTGGTCGCCCTTTTGGTTTTTTGATAGCCAGTTGAGCTATAGTGGTTGCATCTATATTTATTCTTTTTTTTTTAGGAGAAGAAGCCAAGTCTTTGCCTCAAAAACTATTAGATAAGTTTTATCGATTATTTGCTGTCTTTTTCTTTGTGTGGTTTTTGTGTTTTTCTAGGTATGATATCGACTTCGAATTATGATGGTGGTCTTCATCCTGATATGCCGAAGACATTGAGAAATGCATACATCCTAACCTGCAATGTCTTTTTGGAATCCGAGGAATGTAAGGCTTTAATTTTTTTTGGTCTATTAGCGATCTAATACTTATCTATTTTCAGCGAAGTCAATCTGTGCTGTATTACAAGAGCGCTTCTGAACGGGAGCGATTTCTGCAAGCTGAGCGTGAATACATCACTCGTCGAGTCCACGAGATCATTGATCTAACAAAACAGGTGTGTGGCAATGGCAAAGAAGGCAAGCTTAAAGGATATGTGGTCACAAATCAAAAAGTCTGTTCTTCATTGTCCGAATGTTGACCATATAATGTCTTTGTGATTGCAGGCAATTGACCCTCCATCTCTCGGTCTACTGGCTCAAAATGGAATTCTGAGAAATCATCGTGTTAAGCTTTTAAACATGGAGCGTCTTCAATTTGCTTGTGGTGGAGAGGCAGTCAATTCGGTTGATGGTATGACTCCTGATGTGCTGGGCTCAGCTGGAAGTGTGTATGTGTTCTGTTAGTCTGACAGTCTATGACTTTTATTGTTTTTCAGGTAAATATCGCTTTTTTGTCAGGTAAATTTTATTTTTTCACACAATTCCTACTGCAGATAGCTGGACAAAGTCGTAATGCACGTAACATCACAATTTTATCTGTATATGTGCCGATTTTTACTTTGTCGGGCTACATGAGGTCCAAATACTACTCTCTATGTGCTTCGTACTCTATACTCGAGACAGTATGGCTAGGCCTGTGTAACATAACTGTCGGAGTACGTTAACTTCCATATAAGAGGCTGCCTAGCGAGAGTGGTTATAAGCCTCAAAATATTTTACCGAAATGGTTCTACTAGGTTTATATCATTTATTTTCAGGCACGATACTGACGGGGATAGGCCAGTTCGCGACGATTTGGTTCTACAGTCGACGCTCTTTATAAGATACATCTCCCTATAAGATACAGCAAATTTTGGTCGCGATTCAGGCGACTGTATATACATTCGACTGTATATACATTTTGGACGGCCAGTTCCCGACCTCTCGAGTCGACGATCGGCGGCCAAGAGACTCTATACAGACTCTCTGACAAAAAGAGACTCTATAGCCCTAGTTAACAAAACTATGTTCACTGCCTGTCTTTTTTTACTCTTATTGGGGCATCCAAATGTATATACAGTCGACGCTCCCTATAAAAATACCTAAATCGAGGGCTGAAAAAAGGAACAGCCCTTATATTTCCCTCAACCGCGACCAAATCGACCAAAATTTGCTGTATCTATAGAGAGATGTATCTTATGGAGAGTGTATCTATAGAGAGCATCGACTGTAGAGCCAAAATCGTCGCGAACTCGCGAATATCTAGGTCACTGTAAATATTTAGGTCACTGAGATATATTCTTTTAGCGTCCTAGGCTATTCAGGTTCTGAGCTACCGTTTGTATTTATGTCTTTTATGGACTGTCCTGTGTTTTAGCAAAAGAATGAAGAACTATCTAATAATTAGCTGTGTAGATTATCACTTGTGTAGGTCATAATCACAGTAATTACCGGCTTTGAACCGTAGTGTGCTACAAAGTGACTATTACAGTGACCTAAATATTACATAGTTGTGCTTGAATAGATCAAGTACAAGAGCACAGTTAAATTTTCTACACATCTAAATGTTAGATAGTTATTTATTATTTCGTTAAAACACAGGATAGTCCGTAAAAGAGCATATAAACAACGTAGCTCAAGGACCTGCATAGCCAAGGACGGTCAAAATTATTTCCTGATGTGAACAAGATACCTGAGTGACGCATCATACTGAAAAAATTAGAACCAGATGACTAACCAAAAGGTCATTATGGTAAATTAATCATGTGACTTATATCCTTTACGCTATGCCAGCTCTACCTGAAGTTGACGGTGCTCCGACAGTTATGTTACAAGGGCCTAAGCCATACTGTCTATAGATGGAGCACGAAGGCACATAGAAAGATAATGCAATACGCGAAATACACTACGCAAGTATGTGCACAGGCAGTACTTTTACAGGCTCTAGTAAAAATTGTCTTCATCATAAACCGTGATGGATTATGCAAATTACGGCTCGGGAAGGGCCGGCCCGTGCACTTGCCTAACACTACGACCACATACAATTGCCAAAGTCTGTAGCTTCCACGTAGACAAAAATAATCGTATATGGCTAATTCACGGATTTGAGGCTACATTCACTTATTACTTTGTGAGGCCATGTGCAGTCGCAGTGAGATTAAAAAAAAAGTTACCTGACCAGAGAATCGAGAAAAAATTAGAGACCACCATCTAGCGCCTGTCCAACTATTCCTAGCCTTCGAGGTACTGTTCAGTCCTAATGTACCATATGAATCCTTTAACTAGCACTGGCTCTGACACGAAGTTGTGAAGCACACGTCATTGAGGTCGAAAATTTGGCAGCAGCTTCCCTTCTATAATAAACCAGCATAAACAATTATGGAAAAATTTTAATTTGGCAAACTAACCACATTTTTACAAAGAAAAGCTTAATCCCGTGACCGACTCAAGAAAGCAAAGTAGCGCCGCAGAGAAAGCCCAATCAGATCTCGTACAATCCGCATGAGCGCCCTCGCAACAACCTGAACAGGAGAAACAAAAGAAAAGAAAAAGACGGCGAATAATGGATAAAAACTTATTTAATGAGGTTCGAGGCGAAAACTTGGCTTCTTCTTTTAATAATCTGAAGCAAAAAAAGACATAAAAATAAGATATAGCCACTATAGCTCAACTGGCTATCCAAAAAAACCAAAAGGGCGACCACAAAGTAAGAGCGGTTCGGCGGACCCGACCAAAAATTCAATTGAGAAGTCAAAAATGACTGCCAAAAATAATTGTTTGCGTTTAAACAATATTTTGCGCAAATTATTTGATAATTATTTTTTTTTTTTTTGTGTCCCGGGAATCAAAAATCAACAATTGCCGTTGCACTAGGAAAGCATGCTCCTTTAAGGAGTACACGCTTTTTCATTTTAAAATGGTGAAATATAGTTGCGAAAATAAAATAGAATGAAAAGAAAGCTTGAAAAAACAATTTTCAATATTCTTCTTAAATGTTTTTACACAAGTATAGATTTACACAATGAAAACATAAAACATTATTCATTGTTTGCGACTATTCTAATGTATTCCAGAAAGCTCAGTGTATGAAAAAATTATTTAGTGTGAAATATCTTCAAAAAACAAAAGTACGTTACTCGTATTTTTTATCTTCAATCAATCATTTCATTAAAAATAAAATACAAGACTGAGTAATGTTGATAAATTTTCTGGAAAAAAACAGTTTGGTCTACTTTTATTATACCGAAATTATAAAAAAAAATATAAATAAAAAGTGTCACGAAATAAAATATTATCTTTAGATCGGAAACAAAATCTGTCTGATAAAATAGCCAAAAAATAATAAATTCGAAATCGATCAGTCAAACTGCTTCTATAAAGTCACTGTCATAATTTAAAATTTCATTTGAACTTTCCAATAAGAAAAACTTTTCTCGTGGTTTCGTTAACTTATGTTCGATATGTATCGAGCAACAGCCCTGACAAATAGGTTCTTATCAGAAATGCCAAAAGTAGTAAAATACATACGATTAATGCATTTTTTTCTTGACTGAAACCGTTATAAATCAAACCTTCTATGCTAGAGTCTAAACTATCTAATACGCTGAATGATTCACTCACTTGCAAAGCAAGCTGCGGAATAGATACAAAAACTTTTTCGTGCAGAGAGAATTGCTGACTCATCAAAGTGATAGTGAAACATGCATCGATTTATAATCATTCCATAAAGGGCAAAGTAAAAAAGTAAAAAAAATGCGTAAAGAAACTCTTTTTGCCCAGCTCCAGTAACCCAATGGGGTAGAATACCTTAATACAAGGTAATTTACCTCGGTCCCCTAAGGTAAAAAGTCACATTTTGGTCAAATTTCGAGCGCTAACGAAATGAATATTGATGTTGATATGGTCGAAAGTTCAGAGTCTAGGCTTTTGATCCACGCAAGACATTTCCCTGCAGACAAAGATTGAAATTTCTTCTTCAGATATTTTTAAGAAGTTTATAGAAATGAGTGATTAGCAGTGATTTTAACGACTTATTGGTGATGTTAGATATTCAAATGAAAGCTGAGCCTTGCAGCTTTCATTAAAATAGCTAACATCACTAATAAGTCGTTAAAATCACTGCTAATCACTCATTTCTATAAAAGTTTTCAAAAATATCTAAGAAAAAATATTTCAAAGTTTGGCCCGCAGGGAAATGACAAGTGCTGCTAATTTAAAAAAAAGTCTTACGTGGATCAGAAAGCGCAGACTCTGAACTTTCAGATTCATGAATAAATTGTCAAATTCGAAAAAATTTGAATAAAATAATTGAAATTAAGAAAACTGGCACTTTGGGGGGAAAAAGTGGGATATGGGTTTTTTCTGGTCCCGGAGTACACCATAGCGTGCCTCGGGCGATAAAGGTGAACCATTTTATATGAGGCTGTTTTACGTCGTTTCGATCACTGGAGCTAGGCAAAAATAGCTTCTATATAGAAAAGTTTAAAACCAAGAGGCAAAATGGTGGTGGCAGGAATTGAACCAGCATCTTCCATTAGTCCGGGTTGATATGCTAACATTACACTACGCCGCCACCTCTTCCTTTTTTCTTGAAAATCTGCTCTTTTTACACCTTCCCCTTTTTTCACCAGACTATCCTCAGGCTGCTATCATCTCTGTGGTTTTTAGAGCTTACCATCAACTTTTTGGTTTTCATCAGAAATCACCATTAACTCTCTTCTGCTGCTATAAATCTCGCAGGCAAAGAAGCTGACCTAGACACAGCAGGTAACTACATAGACCTCATGTGGACCCGAGAGATCATATGACTGTATGTTGTGAACTTTGTTCACTATCCTCCCTCCGGATGAACCACATGTTGCAACAAGAAAAGTTCAGGGAGGAAGAGTCAAAATAGTGGTGGCAGAATCGAACCTGGAACAATTCATAATCGAGGGTGGGGCGCTTTTTAAATAGTCTAACTGTGGTCATTAATCGTTTTGCTAACGACTTAAAAATATTTCAATACTTCATGAGCGAGTTTTTAAAATTTGATTCTTCCCAATTGATTTTCTTGCCGAAAATATTTTCTGGTGTATGCTTTTTTTCTCCCTTCAGTTTTGTTTAGCTCATCTAAAAGTTATTCACATACTAACAGAACTCGGACCACAGTTGATATGACTTACTAGAAAATATCGTCTGCGAGAAGAATTGATTGCCGAAAACAGAATTTCAAAAATCGTTCTATTAAAAAGTAATGAGAATTTTAAAAAGCTGAAATTTCCTGATATACCCTGTAAAATAAAAATTTTACGATAGTGAAACTGTAATTAAAGATGTGAAACTCTTTTCTCAAGGTTTTGCACTGGGCAAACTGCGTTTTGCCTTTATTGTCTGCTTCTTTCACTTCATCATCATGCTCACTTAATTGTGTTCTTGAGAGCTGAGAGAGGAGACAGAGCGAACCAACAAGATAGTTTATAACGGAACCGGAATGATAACAATAGAGAACAGAGGGGACACGAGTCAACAGAAGACTCGATGTCCTGTCAAGACAATAACAGATACGAATAAATCTTTCCACACAACATCTCCCCCTTAGCCTAAGATCCCCATGAGATAAATAAGTGAACTTATTGAATTTAGATATAAATATAGGTGCCCCGGAACTAGACTACTTAAAGGCGAGCCAGACCAGAAGAGTGGGACACCCTCCAAACAACTAGAAACTAGAC